>MU129057.1:0-60775 GCA_014904985.1 Hydnum rufescens UP504
GATCCAAATTTATCCACAGGCGTTATCACACTGGGGAGCACACCAATCATACTATGTAATATCTAATTATCTATTGTTGAATTAGGGTCTTTCACATAACAAAAATGAGGCAAAAATGCGCACAAAACCAATTCAGTTGGCCTCGAAAACACTGTTTTTGGGTTCATTTGAGTTCTATCGTGAAACACCCTATTATTATCACAACTTATTTAGAGTACACACTCCTGCTTGCCTAAGGGGCTCACCCGCGCACGCACCACCGTGCAGGTTTTTGGCACCATTATTGGAACATCTTACTCCATTGTCACATTGTGCAGGTTGTTGGGGGCCACCATTGGTGCAGGCAATCATGTGGCTTTCACACGACTGGCTCTAGCAATGATCTGATTATATAGCTCGCAAACTGGCTGGTAAAAGTCAAATCTAGTTCTAAGCACTGAGGAAGTTGACACCCTTCTCGATGTTTTTCTTCAATTCGGGGAGAGCAGCCTGGATACGTTTCTCCTCCTCGGCGGAAAGCTAGCCCAACAGGTGAATCTTGGTGAGTCCTTCCGGCTGCAAGTAGGGAAGAAATAATAATAAAAATCAAAAACATAGGTTGCAAATAGGGGCTAGTGGACCGCTTACACTCATTGCTAGGGAAGCACGTGACACCCTCGCTCTCGTAAAGAGGAGACTTGACGAAGGACGGTGTGATCACTCCCTTGTCACCACCAGAGTAGACAAGAAGGCGAACGACACCAAGAGTGGTGATACCACACCTTTGCAGGGTTGAACTTGCTTGCCTTCTTCAGGACTTCAGTGACGATCGAGACAGTGGAGTTCATGGGATCTATGTATATAAAAATTGACAGAGGGATCAAGTATAGTGCAAGAGAGAGGACAAACTGGAGGTGATGAGAATATGTGCCTCAGGGGCATCCTCGCCGACAGCCTGAGTCGAGGTCCCGGACGATAGGCACATTGGTGTTGAATAAATCGACCCACACAATGTTTGGCTTCTGTGGGACGCCAGCAGCAATGACGACGATCTTGGTTCCCTGGAGTGCATTGCCAAGCTTCTCCGATATATACCCATTGACTTCTCCAGCAGTAGCAACATGGCTCATATCGGCAGCGATGCTGGGAGCCCCACTAATATTGTACAGACTAAGGGAGTGTGTCATACTCAGCCAGTCGTCGTTTGGCTGTATTCTCGTTCCGCAGATTGTTGTTTGGGGCGTTCATTTCCCAGTTCTGGTTCAGGCAATGACCTAGGATAATGTCAGTTAAAGCATAAACTAATGCAAAAAGAGTCTTTTTGCATGGATGTATCTAGAGGATAATACTTACCAGTGAACGGTAACGCCATTGTCATGCTAACTGCCGAAATTCTTCCCACACTTGAGCAGCATCGAGCTTATGGAGTCCAGCAATTAGCATAGGTATGCTGTACCTCTGCGGTGAGTTAATTGGGAGTATCTGTGCCTTTTGTCTGCAACCGTACGATTCAAGAGACGCAACAAACAAAAAACGGGAACCGGAGGGTTGGCACAGCACCAACCTCTGGACCTCCTTAAGACTGTAACCGTGTCTCTATACGCCGTTTGCTGCTCAGTACTGAATGCCGGTCTCACTGGCGTTCAGTGTCCTGTCATCACAACACACGTGTTCTGTAGGGATCCCTGCTTTTGCTGGCGTTCGAAGCATCCCTGACCCATGGAGCTGGATACCACATAGATACTTACCTTTGCGACAAAAATGCCAAACAACTGGCCCTATTTTGTGGAGGGGAGGTTTGTCTGTTACTGTGGTAACTCTCGTAAGTACTAAAGGTTGTATCATCCCCAAGCATTAATCTTTCTTTCTGTCATTAGCTCTTTTGCTTCATTCGTGGACTCACCAAAACATGGGGCGATGGTTTTGGAAGTGCGAAAACGGGGGATGTCGCTTCTGGTGTACGTATCACTATGAATCATTGTGAAATATACATTGCAACTAATCTACGTTGTTTCTTTAGGCTGGTCCAATCATTGTGGCGCGTCTGAACCCCCCACCCCCCAGCCTGAAGACTTTCAGATGAGGGGAACTCCCCAATTGTCCGTCCCCCAGTCATCCGTCCCCCAGGCGTCCGTCCCCCAGTCGTCTGTCCCCCAGTCGTCTGTCCCCCAGTCGTTCGTTCCCCAGTCGTTTGTCCCCAGTCGTCCGTCCCCAAATCGGCATTGCCACAATCGTCGTTACTGCAGTCGTCGTTCTCTCCATCGTCGTTCCCTCAATTGCCATTCCCGCAATCATCATTCCTGCAATCATCGTTCCCCCAAGCGTCGTTCCCGCAATCAACCTCTCTCCCATTGGCGCAACCGTCCCCCCATCCTTCCATCTCTAGCACTGTGCTATCGAATTGAATCGTTTCTTTGGAGATAGAGCTCCAGGAGGTCACGGAGGCGCTAGAGGCGATGACCCAGTCGAGGGATGAAGCGCACCTTGTGCTTGGAAATATTTTGGTGGCCCTGAATACCATTGTAGAAAACACACAGCTTGGTGGTACCTAGTTTCTCATTGTCATTCGTCTTGCCTTCCGCTCAAAAAAAATGCTTTGTATATATCATGTACGCAATAATGATTTCGTTTGATATGCCCTCTCAAAAAAAAGAAGATAACCTGGGACCCATAGCACAGGTCATTGCCATGAAGCGCCTCCCAAGTTGGACAGCTTTGAGCTGCCCAACGGTAAATTCCGTATCTCGTGCTTTTTTGCCCTCCCTGTCACTCACTGCGGTGACCCGTTTTGTCCTCCCTGAATCCACGTGTCTTTCACGAATCAGTAAGTGTAGAAGTTCAATCAAGTTTCGTCACTATAGCATTTTTATTGTACCAATGCAGAACTCTCACCGTGTTCAGTATCAGACGTCGGCACTCTCTGATGTCTGATCCTGTTTGGCATCACTCTTAGCCTAGGAAGGCATTTGTCAAGTTCAGTGCCAGACATCGATTTTCTTTCGCATCTGGTATCTTGTCTGGCAGTATACAAAAGGCATTTGCTAAGTTCAGTGCTAGACGTCGACTTTCTCTCATGTCTGGTATCTTGTCTGGCAGTATACAAAAGGCACTTGCTAAGTTCAGTGCTAGACATCGACTTTCTCTCACGTCTGGTATTTTGTCTGGCACTATACAAGGCACTCGTCAAGTTCAGTGCTAGACGTCGACTTTCTCTCGCGTCTGGTATTCTGTCTGACTCTTTGCGTTGATTTTGCCTCCCATCTATGGCCAACAAAGGAAAGAGAGGAGGACCAAGCCAGCCGACTACACCATCCCTCCCATCCCCCATCACCCCACCAGTAAAGTCTTCAGGTCCGTCTGCTAAATCCAGTAAACGTCCCAGTCGAGCACAGCCTGGTCAGCCAATTATCAGTATCTAATTAGATACTTTGAAGGTTGCATTTATATGCTCTAACTAGATATCAGACCCGGGGGCCCCCAGGGGCCCCTGCAATTCAGTCAAGGGGGCCAGTCAAGCAGCCCAGGGGCCCCTGGGGCCCCTAGCCATTAGGATTATTGATTTATTATTTATTTATTTATTTATTTATTATTATTATTATATACAGTACACTAGGCTCGCCCAGTGGGGCTCACCCATGGACCCAAGAAGAGCAGCCACAGGCTGCTCTTCTTGTGCACTTGGAGCAAAATGGAAAATGCATACCTTAAATGACCACCCCGGCCACAGCAGGGGTGTGCTTGCATGGGATCCTGTTCATGCGTTGGTGTGGCCTCGTTTGCCTATTTGCGTGGGGCCCAGTGCACACGTCTCGCAGGGGCTTATTCGGGGGTTCGCACGGGTTCCTGTCCAGGGGGAGGTTATTTTGTCACCTAAAATAAACAATGTGTTAGGTAAATGTAATAAAGCGCAAGAAGAGCAGCCCATGGCTGCTCTTCTTGCGCGATTGTAGCTCCAGAAAAAAAAACTTACCTTGAGAGTACCACAGACCCGCCACAGCGGGTGTGTGGTACTTGCACGTTCGCAGTTTCGTTCACGGGATTTGGTTTCACAGGGTGGGTTTGGGGTCGCGGGGCTTTGGGTCATGGGTTTCGGTTTGCGGGGTTTCAGGTTGCGGGTTTGCTGTTGGGGGTTCATGCAGGGTTCAAGATCTAGAAAAATAAAGGTGTTAGTTATTAAACATTAAAGCATCGCAAGAAGAGCAGCTTATGCTGCTCTTCTTGCGCCACAAAAATAAAATAAAAAATAAAAGATAAACTCAGCTTGGAGTACCACACACCCACCGCAGCAGGTGTGTGGTTTCGTTGGCTCTGCATCGTTTCGTGTCTTCAGTGTGGTCCTTCGCGCGCAGTGTTCATTTGGCGTGTGGCCTTCGGCACGTGGGTTACTGTCTAGTGGGTGTCCATGTGGTGCGCAGTCATTTCGGGGGGCTCGGGTTCGTTTGGCGGGTCTTTACTTGGTGGGCGTGTGTTCTGTTCATTGGTTGTGGGTCAGCCGACAACCTGGAAAAGCAGATACATTAGTTAGAAATTAAAACCAGCACAAAAAGAGCAGCTTTCGCTGCTCTTTTTGTGCGGCTGTATCGATTTGGGGGAGAACTCACCTTATACCACACACCCGCCGCAGTGGGTGTGGTCTCTGGTTCACTCATTGGGCGCGTCTGGTGCGTTGGGTGCATCCTCGTGTGTCATGTCCTCGTGTGTCGCGTTCTCGTGTGCCGCATTCTCGTGTGCCGCGTTCTTTTTTCTCACATTTCTGTTTGGGCCAGCATCATTTGATGAGGCCCCACCGTGCCTTGACCAGGTTGTGATCTAGAATAATAAAAGACAATAAAAGATATGTTAGTAAAAAAATCTAAAGGAGCGCAAAAAGAGCAGCAGCGGCTGCTCTTTTTGCGCTATTGTAGCTACTACGATAAAAAAAGAAACTCATCTTATATGACCACACACCCGCAGTGGCGGGTGCATGGTCATCTGCTTCCCTTTTCGGGTGGTTGCCCTGCTTCCTTTTCTGGGCGGTTGCGGTGGGTGGTTGTTGTGGTTGCGAAGAGAACGCAACTCAACGCCAGCAAATGCCGGCACTCAAAAAGTGCCCAAGTCCCGTGGCCATGAGCACAATATAAATTAATAGCAAGCACCTAGACATGTTCTAAATACTAAATAATAAATATTTATCCAAAAATGCGAAAGAAGATAACGATAATAAGTTAGGGCTCAATAAGGCACGATAGGCCTATATTATAAAGTGGATTGGGCCACTTCTGACCTATAGAAGTGGCCCAATCCACTTTATAATATAGGCCTATCATGCCTTATTGAGCCCTAACTTATTATCGTTATCTTCTTTTGCATTTTTGGATAAATATTTATTATTTAGTATTTAGAACATGTCTAGGTGCTTGCTATTAATTTATATTGTGCTTGTGGCCACGGGACTTGGGCACTTTTTGAGTGCCAGCATTTGCCAGTGTTGAGTTGCGCTCTCCGCAACTGCGCAGCCACACACCAAACAGACAACCGAGAGAGGCAAGCCAACGACCACACACCCGCAGCAGCGGGTGTGTGGTCATGTAAGGTGAGTTTTTTTTTATTGAAGCAGATACGCCAGCGCAAAAAGAGCAGCGAAAGCTGCTCTTTTTGCGTGGCTTTGAATATCATTACTAACATTATTCTTTTATTATTTTAGATCATGGCCTGGTGGCTTGAAAGAAAAACCGGCCAACGACGAGGGCTGAACGGTCAGGGTCCAAACGACAATGTGCCAACTGAATATGCAACAAACAAAAAGATGCCAAACGATGCCACGACAAGTGAGAACGCGCCCACCTCGATGACCACGTGAACCACACACCCGCTGCGGCGGGTGTGTGGTTCTATGTAAGGTAAGTCCATCGTGCACCTCTAATAGCCCAAAAAGAGCAGCCAATGCTGCTCTTTTTGGGCTGGTTTTAATTTTTAACTAATATATCATCTCTTATTCTAGACCATCGCCTCAACCACAAGAAACCCCCACCAAATGAACCCCCCTCCCCGAAACAACAACCTGCATGCCACCCCCGAATCGTAACCCGCTGAAACCGCGCCAGAAGACCACGAGAGCCACAAGAACCATGCACCCGCCGAAGGGGTGCGTTGGTTTTCAAGGTAAGTACAGTACTTACCATCACGCAAAAGGAGCAGCCTAGGCTGCTCCTTTTGTGTGGCTTTTCTTTTTTATTTATTTTGGCTCTCAACTAACATTTGATTTATTATCATAGGTTGTCCGTCTGTACCCACAACCCACACAAACCGCGAATCGAAAACCCCCGACCTGCCAGACAAAACCTGGGAACAGGGATGCACAACGCAAGACGCCAGAAACGCCAGACGGAACCACACACCCGCTTCGGCGGGTGTGTGGTAATACTAGGTATCTCTAATCCCACCGGTGCCAAAAGAGCAGCAGAAGCTGCTCTTTTGGCACCTCTGTTTTCTTTTTTTTACTGGAAACGAGGCGTATACCACGCACCGAGAACGCCCCAAACAAACCACACACCTGCTGCGGCAGGTGTGTGGTAATATATAAGGTAAGTAAATGTAGTGTATGCAACTGTGCAAAAAGAGCAGCAAATGCTGCTCTTTTTGTGCTGGTTATGATCTCTTACTAACATATTATCGATTTTTCTAGGACATCGCCTGAACCGGAACCCACCAAATGAATGCATGCCAAACGAACCCCCCCCCTCCCAAACAACCAACCGCTGAATGAAGGCCCACCGAATGCAACCCACCAAACGAGACCCACCAAGCGAAGACCCGCCAAACAAATAACCACATAAACCACACACCCACTTCGGCGGGTGTGTGGTAATACAAGGTATGTTTTTATTACTGTAAATACAGTGGCGCAAAAAGAGCAGCAAAAGCTGCTCTTTTTGCGCTGCTTTGAATCATTGATACTAACATATCTATTATTTTGAACACGCCCGCCGAACCAGAGGCCGAAACACGACACGCCAAGAACACCCCCCGGACAAAACCCAGTAACGGGAACACACGGCACGAGGCTGCAGGGGCCCCGAACGAACCACGCACCCGCTTCGGTGGGTGTGTGGCAATATTGGGTGAGTTTTCGAGTACAGTACGGCACCAAAAGAGCAGCATCAGCTGCTCTTTTGGCGTTGTCTTCAGTTTTTTTTTCTTTACTAATGTCTTATTATCTAGGTACCTCCACTGCACGATACCCCACCCGATGAGGTTTGAGACGAATACGAACGTGCGCAGCCGCCCGGACCCCGGATCTGCACGACACCGAACTAAATATGGTACCACACACCTGCTGCAGCGGGTGTGTGGTAATACCTGGTAAGTTATCAATTACAGGACATACGACGGCGCCAAAAGAGCAGCAGAAGCTGCTCTTTTGGCGCTGCCTCTTTTGTTTTTTTTATTAACATATTATTTACCAATCTAGGTGCCTTCTCCCTCCCTGCGTGAAAAACCCCCGCACAAAATACGGAGGCATAGCCCCTGACAACTGTGCCTGAGGGCCCAGCCCTCAAACACCTGCAACTGATGCGACCCTGGGCAAAGCACCTGGTAAGTTCTTAATTACAGGATGTACAAGGGGCCAAAAGAGCAGCTTCTGCTGCTCTTTTGGCCCCCCTTGTTTTCTTTTTTACTAATGTATTATTATTTGTTGTTCTAGGTCCCCTCCAGAAAAATCATGCCAGAGACGGGCTGGGCAGCAGTCTGATTCCCAATTGGGAGTGAGGTGCATGATAAGGGGAGGATATGTATAGTAATAATAATAATAATAAATCATTATAAACAAAACACACCACCCCAGAGGGGTATGTAAGAATAATACTACAGTGGTGCGGGGAGAGAGCCCTGGTTGAGATCTATAAGTTGGAGCTTGGTTTGATGTGTGAAGTCCCACACAGGGCCCCTGGGGCCCCTGCCTGAATCACGGAAATCAGGTTAGCCGGCCCCAGGGGCCCCTGCTATCAAAACCTCTAGTTAGACTATATAAATGCAAGGCTTGTAATATCTAACTAGATATACATTTGTGGCTGACTGAGTTGGCTGATGTAGCATCTTAGGGTCTTGGTCCACAGACTCTACATTGCATACATCATTCTTCCATTCAGTTTTGATAGGACACTCAATTCGAGTGGGATTTACAGGTGACTCAAGTTCAACTGCTTGATCATCGGGAGCCCTAGTCCATGACCAGCAATCCTGTCATCTCGACACTACTGTATCATAACTCCTTGAGTTTTGTTCCCTCTGTCACAAGTATCTGAATGATTTGGAGTTTGGGGTTTCACTCTGTAAGAATGAACTTGTCTGTAGTCACAGGTACATGGTAGCTACTCTCTGGTAAAATCCTCGAATGGTGGTCCACCTTCTCATCAGACCTGTAGAGGTGTACTGATGGCCTGAAAACCCTTGCTCACATCCACTTAGACTTGTTACATCGTATGGAAGCACTGTGGACTCAATCGGCCACAGAGGCATCAGTGTAATGGGACTTGTAGGCAACACATCTCAAAGTCCATCCTTATACCAGCCCTGGACTATGGTGGAGCTCAAATGAGTCTTCATGAGACTACCTCCTGTCATATCTTGACTGTCTGTATGAGTTGGGACCTGGAGTCTGACTAGACAGGGGGACCATGGTTGCTCTTAGGAGTAGTCCATAGTTTCATTCCTCTTCCTTGTTCGCAACAAAGTTTGAGTTTGGGGGACCGTCTTGTGACATATACTTGTCCTTCCTGGCTGCGGCAGTGCTCCTCATCACCATGGGACATTCAGGTCATAAGAATCTCTCTATCCGTTTGGGTTTCACAGTCCTGAATGAGTCAGACAGTTTGCTTGCTTTGGGCTTTAGAATACTGTTCCCAAATATGGCAGTAACGTGCATTTTATGAGCTGTAGGAGCCCTGATTGGCTTGGTCTCATCGCACTGAGGTTCCTGGGCTTCGTTTAATCATGAAGGTGACAGTATGTCTAGTCTTGTACTCCATGTAACTCAAGGGAATCTGGACCCCATATTCTGAACAGTTGGCAGATCTGAGATCCAGGGCGTATTCCATGGAGACAGACCTTTTTGTGACTGTAGGTGTGCAACATCATTTCAATCTGTTTGCATGTAGGGACTCTGTGTCAGTTTCGTGTGTGACTCAGACTTTGTAACAATGTATGGGCTGGAAAACTGTTGAGTACTGCCCCAAAGTTCCTTTACAATAGGTCCTGGTTCCAGTTTTGGGACCTTAATACAGGCACACTGACTGGATCCTTTCAAAACATTCCCTTGTGTTCGCAAGGACTCAAGATTTTTGGGGTATGGTCAAAGACAATCCCACAACATTTTGTTATAGTTGAACAAGGATTCTTGCCACTCATCTCATACCGTGCTCGGTCATGGGCCGCTACTGGTTGTGAATTCGGTACTTGTGTCTGTCCTGTTGCTTCCATCAGCTTTGACCTGTACTATCATGTTATGTAGATGCCCCATGGAATTGTTCGATCATGAAGGTGGAGATAAACTCAAGACCTGGGCCTGGACTTGTGGGTTTGGTATCCCCCACGTACCCTCATACATTTGTAAGATCTTGAACTTATTGGAATCAGGCTGGGAACTGGCCCACAATGTTGCCAGGTAGTTCCATAGAACCTCATATGGTATGTCAGCTAGTAGGGTATTTGCAGTTGACTCAAGCCTTGTGGTCATGAATGGGTTAAGTAGCTGGCTGATCCTTTTGACATTATGTATCTTGATGACCCATACAGTCTGGGGGTGGGAGTTTGTCACATTGGCACAGGTCCATTTATGAAAATGACTGCATTGTATCATTACTCCACTGGTAGTGATGGCGTATTCCAATCATGGGGACATTCCTGCTGACTCGAGCTCTGCAGACCATTCCCTTCCTTGATTGGCAGGAATTCCAGTTGTGAGAAACTTGCCCCAATGGGTGATGGCAGTCCTTAAGCATTGCCTCCCTTGAGTAGTCACATACTGGAATATACCCAAGGAATGGGCCCCGACCTGGAGATGGGAATGTTCAAGGTGACTTGGATGGAGATCATATTTCACATTGGTAGTAATTCCATTAAGCAATACCATTTTTCGTACTACTCCTTGTAGTAGGTCTCCACAATGTATAATTGGGTGTACTAGTATGTCTGACTCATAACAAGTGGACCCCCCAGAGGGGTCATTCATGACTCTGTTGAGGTAGTTGGAGTCCATGTCCAGATTGTGGAGTGACAAGTTGGACCAGGTAGTAATAACAGGCATGGCTCTACAGAAGTTGACCCTATTGTCTTGATGGAGTGGAGCCCAGATAACATTAAATGAATGACTGGGCCGGGCTCCATTCAGGGGCAGGCTAGGACCCCTCATGTCATAAGTGGGGTCCTGGGAATACAGATGGTGGTAGCCCATTGATCCAGGGACACGACACATGTTTTTGAGCTTCAGATTGGTATTACAGTAACTGCCTGAGGTAATGGGCACATTCCCAGGGCTGTTTGTTCCAGAGGACATATTACAGGAGGGATAGAACCAAGCAGTCCTTGGCATATCATCAGACATGTAGCCAGGGACAATGGGGACTTCCAAGCATGAGCTGGTATGGCAGCCGAAACAACTGGAGTGGAAGCTTACAAGCTGCATAGCCGGCCATATGATAGACCATATAGTCACAGAAGCATCGGACAACCGAGGACTAGATGAACCTAAGCGAAGGCTGACAGGAGATAGGAAGCTGTTGTATGTCTTGAAAGGATGCCTCCCATTGATGTCATTCTCCAGAGAGTAGGTAGAATGTTTTACATTGTTTTGTTCCATATGTTGATAATTGCTCAGTTGGCTGGAGTTTTTGAGCAAGTCCACATCTTCCCTCAAGGCTTGTTGACTTGGTGTCTTCTGCATATACCCGTGGGGTAACAAGAACTCAGCTAGGTCTCATAATGTGTCGCAGTGACATTCCTTGGTTTCATCTGGACTTGTTGCATTGTATGGAAGCCCCATAGTTTCACTTGATCGCAGACCTTCAATCTGGTGACAAGAAGATTCAGGGGTGTTTCGAGCAAGGAGCTCTATGCTAGATCCAAGTCCAGGCTTTCATCTAGGTTCAGTCCTTCATTTGGGCCTGATCCCACAGGCACTGGAGCTACCTCACATGGTTGTATACTGAATGCTCACACAATTGGACATTTGGAACATGTTCCTCTGGAACAGGTCCATTTGCATATGATGACTTCATGGTGTCAAGTCCATCCCTTTTGCTTGCATTGGTTTCCACATTCATGGACAGGCCCGACAACTGGTCCATACTGATCCCTTGAGCATTGCCATAAGGCCTTGCTTGCAGGCCCATGTGGATATCAGTGCCTTGTGGAATCATAACAAATGCATTGTTGCATGCCCCTTTGAGCCACTGGCAAGGTGGTCTTGGTCTGGGAGGCCTATCATATGCAACCTCCATTCCCCCCAAACTTGGAGGGTCAACTCGGTTTGTCCAAGTTTCATGGAGAGCTCTTGTTCCTTTGCTCATACTACATTCAAGAGCACTTCTCGACCAAGCCGAAATGAAGTCTCACATGATGGACTCTTCCCCAATTCTTAGTCTGGGTCTCCATCTGGATCCAATCTTATGGGTGCTGGGATGACCTCAGTCTGTTGTATTTTGAGCATTTGTATGACATGGAACTTGGAGCAGGATCCATTGGAGTAGGTCCACTCACAGGGGTGACTGTTGTATGTGGTCACTATTCGTAGCACTGGCAGGGTAGCTAATTTGCATGAACCCTGTAATTGACTCTGGTTTTGCAACAGGGGCCTGACTAGGGGGTCTGGAATGGTAATCTTGCAACAGGTACTCATGTTTCCTAACTATGGTAGCGTTTATATTCACATCACCATTGCCAGTTTGTACAAGTCCTACAGCTGCCTCGAAATTGAGGCCCAGTGAAGTGATGGGGTCCCCTCTGGTCCCTTTTCCTGGCTCAGGAATGGCTACTTTGCCATTTGTGAATACAATGTCCTGGATTAAGTCAGTAGTCATGTTGGTGCCAATCCGCCTTGTTACATTGTACGGAAGCCCCAAGATTTTGTTTGGTTGCAGAGTTGGAGGCAAATTCAGGACCTGGGTCCAAGCTTGTAGGCTTGGTATTCTCAGTGTACCCCTGGCTCTGGCCTTAGCACAGACTAGGCTGAACATCAACAATCGAAAGCTGACAGGCCTCTGTTCACTTTGGTGTGGCATTTGGCTTTGACTGCGACTTCCGGCAGTTCTGGACAGTTTGGCTGTTGGCCTGCCCTCCTTGCACATTTGAGGCTCCTTGACGAGATCTGGGGCACCCCCTTTATTGATCTTGGCATCCCATACCACAATGGGATTTCTTCCTATGCGTTTGAGGGTCATTTCAACTATGGACTTTCACAACTCAAGCTGGTGGGTTCAGATACTTGGCACAAAGTCATATCTGCCCAGATAGGGAGACCTCACATTGTTGTCATATTCCAAGGTCGCTCACACTCGATCAGGGACTTGAACAACTGACTGCTTCAACAGTTCTGGAATCTGGGTCAGGCCCACTGGACCTTGAATACCGTCATAAGGCAGCTTTGTCCATAATGATGATCCTTGAGTACCTGAACAATTGGGATTCATTGGTCTAACCCTACCGGTCCCATTGATGTCTTCAGGAATTCCTTGGCCATGCTCATTCATGCAAGGGTTGGCATGGTTTAGAGACAGGTTCCCATTGCTCCGAACGATGGGGTTGAGGTGAAACTCATCCCTTATAGTACAATTCTTGAGCTCAAACTCCCATTCATTCCAAATAATATGAGTGGACACCTCCATGGTGTGTAATGGGACTCGTTCTTGAGACCTCAGGTCCTGGCTGATTACATCAGGCCAAGGATAGTCCTGTGATATTGTCTTATAGCGAGGAAGGGATCCCCATGAATGGCTTCATGTGGTATCATGGCGATATATTCCTGGTTCGGTTGGGATGCCTTTGGGAGCAACAACAGGGTCCTTTCTTGTTGACAGTCCAACCTCTTGGGGTTCAGTGGACAACTGGCAAGGGGAGAACTCATACCATACAACTGCTTCAGGAGTCCAAGTAGTTTCCAATCCCAGGGTCAGCCTCTGGTTGATCCCATTGGTACCAGGAATGACCTCCAGGAGGTTGGCTCCATAACAATGTAAGGCTTGGGCTTCCTTTGTTACCAGTTGAGCTAGTCCAAAGTCGGTGTCTGGAGGTATACCTAGAGGCCCATGGATTCCTTCGATGGCAGCATAGTTCCTTTGAGCTGAGGCTGGTTCTTTTAGATGGAAGGCCAGTATATTCGAGGCATCCTGAAGGTGACATTTTGCCTGGGAGACCATAAGCTGGAGTTGATCCAAGGTGGGGAATCCAGTTATAAGGTCGGACCTCTCGAGATCATGCGGTCTGGGCCCATAGTTATTACTAGTAGTGGCTCCATGGAACAAGGAAGTTCCCTGTATGGCTTCCTCTAAAATGAGTCTGCACTGCCAGATAGCATGCATCAACACTGGGTCCCACTGGTAGCAAACAGACCCCACATGAGAGTCATGTACAATCCAATTGAGGAAATGGGTGGAGTTCATGTCTAGGTCATGAAGTATCCAGTTGAGCCAGGTGCAAACAATCTTCATGGCCCAGGTTGGGCTATATTTGTTGCCTTGTTCAAGTAAAGTATGGATAGTCTCACATAATTGAGATGTGGTGCCAGTAGGCTCAGGCCTCATGGACTTGACATATTTTTTTAGGGGAGTAGCCACCCTTCTTGAAGTATCCACCCTGCAAGGCAGGGGGTTAGGCAGCTGATTCCCATAAGTGGATGAGAACGTTGGAGGTTGAGTCATCAAGGACTTAGAGGTGCTCTTGAAAACATTTGAATCACAAATAACTGCATCCAGAGGTGTGCAGAAGGAGAAAGAGGGTGCTGAGTTCAAACCATGGGCAGTCCTGTAGGGACCCACCGATGGAGTTCTTACACACTCCACCAGTGTTAATTTGGTAGTATCCGAATTAAGGAGTGGGGAGGGACCAGAGGATGGAGGAGGTTCCAGATCCAGTGGATTAGTCCAGTCTGTGGGACTAAGACCATTCCGCCTAGCCCAACAGGCTAGCAGTTCCTGGAGGGTTAGGGTTTCTATGCCCACTAGGGCAAAGTAAGAGGGTTTAGTCATAAAGCTGGGAGTTGCACAGTGTGTAGTGCATAATCAGCAGGTCTGCAACTCTATGAGACAGACAGTTGATGGTGGTAGAAAAGATGCATTTTGGACTCTGCCATGGCTGGCTATCACTAGACTGATTATGTAATAAGAGACAAATCTAGCTATAAGCCAGGGCAGCACCAAACTCCAGTGGAGAAGCTTTCCACTGGGTTTGAATAAGAAGTAGGAAAGAGAAAAAGAAAGAGAGAAAGTAGGCAAGAGCTATGGCTCTGCCCATGGGACTGCCAAGTGGCCTAAGGGACTCTGGACACCACTAACAACAACCCATGAATCACCCTTTCTATCACTACAAGTAGGGGAATTTGGTGTATTTTATCCTGACACCAAAAATGACAATGAACATTTCTATTTTGCTTGCCTGAATCAAGTCCAAATCAAAGATTTCAGTTCAGATGGTCACCTCCTCATTCAAATCACTCATTTTATCATAGTATTCAGAGACATGGAGGATGAAGAGTGCCCCCATCCATATTTCACACACACAATCCCCATCATCATATAACTGTTTATGAAATAAAACTCCACCTCCACCTGTGTTCTCATTCTCATTATAGGACTAATTATCTTCCCCACCCACATGCCTGCCCTGGATGGTGATGAGGGCAATCCCACAATGGTGGGATCATCCTCATTGCTGGTGATTTTGACCAGCCAAAGTCTGGCTGGTTCAAAAGGATAGGCCTGTATGAAATTGTGAATAACAGAAGAACCTGGGCATCCATGCACACAAAATTTGTGTGTATGGACTCCTGGGTTCTATCCAACATAATACCCCTTCAGATCCTGTGCCCAGTGCTTGTAGGCACTGGGTGCTCATATTTTTATTTTTTTGAATTCAATTTTGTATTTTCTTTCTTGTAGTCCCTTCTTTGTACTGTAAAATAGAGATAAATGCAATACTGCATTGCCCAAAAAGGCCTTGTAGGAGGATGGATATGCAATGAAGTCCAAATGAACATGTGATTTCCAAATAAGGAAACTCTGCTGCTTTTGATGACTGCCCAGAGTGAACAACTATCATTTGAGACTGTCCACTGCCCTGCACAGTGACCCCACTGCTGGAGGGAGCAGGCACCAATGGATGGCAGTGAGTTTGTTGGATGTAGCAGATGTAAATTATTTATTTGAATGGCCGATGACTGATGCAGTAACCCCAGGTAGCCCAGTAGCCCTCCTACTTAATATTTACAAGGTGGAAAAAATTAGAGTACAGCAAGGGCATTTTCATGGCCCCATGGCCTAAAAAATTTCTGGCATGGGCCCATGGGGTCTAAAATTTCTATAGGTTCCATGGCCCCATGCTGGGCTTGGAGAGTACATGGGGCCATGGCAAAATAAGCCTATTAGGCCCACTATTCTACCAGAAAAAGTATACCTAACTAGGTACTGAAACATGGCTGCCTAAGGTGTTTATTTCAATGGGCAATGACCAACACACTAACACCAGGCACCCTGGTAGCCCTGGTAGTACTCCTACCTAATATATACTAATTCTCCTGGTCACTTTCTTAATTTTGGTAGACCCATATTAGAGAATATTAAGCAAATTAGACTGAGAAATCAGACATGGTGCTTACCATCAATTCTGCATCCTTTTTCATGGTACCATACTGTATGTGATGCCATGAAAACTACAGTATGGGCTGAAAGGGAAAGGAAATCCTGCCATTCTAAGCACTCGCTTTGAATGGGGAGGCCACATATGAGGCTAGGCACTGGCTTCACCTTGAATGTGGGAGAAGTGAGGGAGGGGAAGATGGGAATGGGAGGATGAATGTGGCAGCCATTGGCCAAGGGGTACAACAGCTGTCTTGAAGGTGGAAAGGGGGGGTATTAGTAATTGGAGGCTAGGGGATTGACTTACTGTGTGAGTCATGCTCATACATGACTCCCACCCCAGATCCTTCATTATACAGCTGGCTCATGGAGCAGCCATAGTTGTACCTATTCATATGTTAGTATCATGACTGCATTGTTGTGACACAAAGCTAGACAGAGAGAGGGCAAGGGTCACAGTTTCACACATCACATAGAAGTCCAGGCAAAAGATGATTTATTCTTGGCTAGGCCTGCAGCTACAATCCTTGTGGCTATGCTAATTACATCAGTGACTAAACTAGGAAAGAGGTTAAGGATGAGAGCATGCATGATAATATTGGACCACTATACTACACTAGTCCACTGTCCTGACAAGGGTCTTGGGGAGTACTTTGAGACATGTGCATGGAGTAATTGTGATGCAGGGGTCCAATGTATTTTACAGACCATGGATGTACCTTAAGTACACCTTTGGATTTGTTTAGCCATAGGCCTGAGTGATCACCATGTGTTAGATGGCCCAGCTTCCATGCTGTTCTCATGAGGCTGGAGGCAGTGGAGTCTGGGCTGTGACCAGGCTCTGGGTTGGATCTTGTCCAGTCCCCAGAAGCTAAGTCTAAAGCTTCATTATTTTTGGGGGGAGTGACCACCCCTTTTGAGGTGTCCACCCTGGTTGGCAGGGGGCTGCAAAGTTTGGTTGATAGCATTTCATAAGCCCAAGATTGGTTGAGAATGAGGAAAAAAGGAAAAATACAGTGAAGGGAGGAAGTACATTGATTCAGTGTAGTAGAGATGTTAATAAGACTGAGTGCCAGCTGGACTCATATCCCACTAACAGCCTGCTTGTGTGAGCATAGACCCAGGAGCCTTGGCAGTGCATTGGGATGGGCAGGTATCAAGCTTGTCATGAAAGATATTATGGTCTGGGGTTTTGTCATTCTTTACACAAGCCATCAGTCTTTACTTGATGGTTACATGAAACAATTCATATATTAACATGTATGATTTCATTTCTTAATAGTTGTGGGTTTATTCCTCTGTTACTTAGTGTTTGCACATGTTTAGTGTTGACATCACAATATAGGTCACCTGCTTCATGCCCATCAGTTATTTCTTTCCTACTATGCATTCTAAGAATGTTAAATTTCTTCAAATGATTTACTAACCTCAATCACTTGTGCTGGCCTTGCAGCTCATCAAAGATCTAGGCTGCATGTCCATTCTGTTGGAATTGGGGATGGGCAAGCTCTAATGCTCATTGCTTAGTCAGCATATCCTTCTATATGGTTTGCAGGATATACCAAAATTCCCTCAAATGTTTGCTTGAGCTCTGATCAATTGCTCTATCTTTCTTCTTGTTGTGTGAATCTAAGTGGCTCCACACCAATTCTTCGATGCATTCAGGCTCAAGGCCTTACAGTTGGACCTTGCCTTGTTGCTTGGGCATTGGGCCAGGCACAGGCCTACCAGGACCCCTGCAAGCTCTATTATATCCCAGATCCAGCAGTGGTCAAAAGGACCCTGACTCCCAGTACACTTTGGGGCCAAAATGCTAGGTCAACTCCAGGAAAGTTGCCTCCAGGTTGCTCCTGGGGCACAAAAAACTGGGAATTCAGTGCTTCACCAGTACCACAGATTTATTTCAACCTAAAAGATTCATTCAGGAAACCCCACATCATGTCTGCAGGGTGAGTCAATGTTCTTGCCCCTTTGCCTACTGTTCATTCACCTTCAAAAACAAAATAACAAATCAGATTCTTGAGTCTGGCCATCCTCTGGACATTATTCATCCACACAAGACTGCTGATGCTAAACAAGCAAAAAGTGCATGCCTTGCTGGCATTGTCCAAAGAAGAGAGAGAACTTTTGGAGGCAGATGGTCTGGAGGAACTTCCAGACAATTACCCCAGGTATATCTGCATGATGTGAAATGACAATAGTCAAGGGGACAATTAATTATTAGTGATATCAGTCTTACCCCTCCATTCTTGATGTGCTTGATGTTGTGATGGAATGGATGGGCATTGTTGGAATTGGGGTCAGATGGGCCAAAGGACAGTTTTTAGAGGGGGTGACCCCTATTTGGTAATCACATTGGATTCAAGCACATCTGCTGCATTCAGAGGACTTCTCCTAGGTCCATGAGCAGTTTCCTGCACCCATTGACCACTCACATAGTTTGTCTTGTATTCTCTTTGGTATATCTCTGTTTTCCTGCTTGTAACTCCTGTAATTTCTCCTATGTTGTAGGCCATATATTGGCCAACACCTCCGAATACCACAGTCTCTTTTGTTTCGCCCGTCCTCACTCCACTTGAGCATTTAGGCACCCCTACAAATCTATCCACCCTTGTCATCAGTTCTTGGAGTCCTAGGTTCTCATATCCACAAGGCACGACCTGATAGCCTGCGAAAGGAAACTACATGAAACAAAGGCCGCTGCTAATATATAGCCCTAAATGACATACAACACAATCTAGGATGGCAGTGTGTTTTTGCCCCTCCGCCAGATTTCCTATTGGCATTTCCTATTCTGGTCCCGGAACCAGTTTATGCAATGAATCAGTGCTTGCAGTACTACTGGGAGTCGTCGGGGAAAGAGCTCTACCCATGCTCATCATTCGCTTACTTCTTATCCCATGATACACATCTTAATATGGGTGTGGCCCCGCAGTGGCACTGCAATCCCTTGTCTTCTTTGGTACCGCAGCGTGCATTCTGCAGTACCTGCATAGATTGCGGTTTCTGGCTTTCATTTCATTTCGCCTATCTCGCATTCTTCTAACTCACGGCTTCCAGGTGTGAACCACACAACTGCTTTGACGACCTTCGGAGCCCTGATGCTCTGGCTTGTAATCTGGGTACCAGGTCGCGCACAAAGGCCTCGACACTCGAATCTCATGCGAAGTATTGAGACTCCGCTGTCCTGTGGATGCATAGCCCTTCTAGCAGCAAGGGACGGCGGCTGTCTACTTTTTGGTAGATGCTTCACAATTTAATCATGACCAAGCCACCCTCTCACGTGAGCCTGCATCAGCTTTAAGCGCCGAAGAAGTATGCCTCGTGACTTTCGCAATTTTTGATTAGCGTTCATTTCAGTGCATCTCGAATCCCCTTCTTATCGCGATCTCCTCTCTTGATCCAGGCTTTGATGGACTCAAGTGAAGAGCCATCGCCTCTCCCCCACGATTATCATGGGCTCTATCAGGTTGCTTTCCTTCCCGAACAACCTAAAACCAACGAGGCTGACTGGAATTTCAGCGGGAAGTGGGGACCTTGAAGGAAACTTCTGCTTTGGCTCTATCCCAATGCTGGCCAGAAGATATACAGCGATACAGACCGTAAGTATACCTACGTGCGTGAAGCGCCAACAGTAGCTCAACAGGATGTTCTCAGACTCGAGGATCTATTAAAACAGCACCTCAGTGAATGGTCGGATTTTGATCCAGTGGCGACTCTCGTTCATGCAGAGGCAATACACCGCACATTTGATTGGCTCAGATATGCCATCTACAAGGCGCTCACAAATGTATGTTAATACCTCAACCGTGTATCGTTACTCTCTTTGGTGCTGCTTACTTGTATACTTTTATCATAGGAGGCACCTACAGCCTGTGATGTGGACTATGACGGCATAGAACGAAATCTACGAGCCATTGTGGAGTCACGGGTTATCACACACAGGGCCCGGAACCTGCGAGGACGATCAGCGGAAACCTTCATGAATATCGTGACATTGGTCAATTCACTCCATTTCTCAACAACCCCTTAACTAAAACCTTGTTCATAGTTCCTGTCAAATCGTCGGGCATTCAGCTGGCGGGAGGATGTGATCAAACTCTTGGCAAACGTTTCCGATGATGCTGAGGCACTTCCATCAAGTGCGCGGTTGGAAAATGTCCATCTCGAGAAACCCAAGATCGTAACCTTTGGACCATGGGGGGAGATTGCCCAGGGAAAGTATAAGGGCATGTTGGTTGCGATGAAAAAAATGAAATCGCCACAGCTCATAAAGGTTGTCGTCTTCTTACCAAGGGTCTGAAGTTTTTGACTCGTCTCATGTCTGTGTCTCAGCAATCTCGCAGAGAAGTGCTCACGAACCTCATAGCCTCCGTGGATCACCCTAACGTACACCCCCTGCTGGGTTTTGTCAACGGGGTGGAATTGATCGTTATATCTCAATGGCAAGAGTACGGTGATCTCAATGCCTTCTTAAGACGTTTAAAGGCGCGAGGAGAACGACCCAATTTTCCTATGCTTGTGATTCTGACTGCTTGTCCTCTTCTTCCGTGCGAAAACTAAAGGTTTCCGATCGCAGTTCCGTGGCATTGCGGCCGGGATAGAACACTTGCATTCCCAAATCCCTCCGATCGTACACGGGAACCTGCACGGGGTAAATATAGCAGTCCAGGCACTAATTGGCATTAAGTGCTTATTTATCTTGTTCCTGCAGGGGAGCATCCTCGTCGGGACAGACGGAAATCCCTGTATTTCCCTCGGTGCCTCGTCTGGTTTTCAGTATAACCGGGATAGGACTCAGACTGGGACCAATTTCAGCGGCAGGATTAGGTATCTCTGCAACTATCGACATTGGAATCGTTTCTAATCCTTCGATGGACTTAGGTCTATGGCGCCCGAACTTCTTGAGGAAGATCGACCTACAGTCCTAACAGATATTTATGGATTTGGGATGACTCTTTTGGAAGCACTCACCGGTGGCATGCCTTTCCATGATCTGGTTGGAATCATCCAGGTTATAAGGGCTCTTGCCACCCGAGAACGCCCAGCACTCCCGAGCCCTCCTCCTTCTCCTTTAGCTCATTATATTCCTCTTATCAAACGATGTTGGCGGGGCGATAAAAACGCTCGGCCCGATATCAAACATGTCATAGCTGAACTGAATTGGGTTGCTGAACACCAGCATGGAACTCTTGGAACGGGTAAATCTTTCGTTCCAGTGAGCATCAGTTAGGCTTAACCCTGAAGTGATACTGATGACATCGCCGAGTAGCTTCATAGATCAACCTTGAAAATAAAATCAGAGGTTGAAAATGAGCTGCACAGCATTAAGACACGACTTGAGCGCCGACTTGATATAGAAATCAGGATTGGAAGAAATTTTGATCAGATCATTCCCCTTTTGGTAGGGGATTCTGCTTCTCTCAATTATACTATGTTGACGCTTCCCCATTCAGCTGATTGGACCTGAACATGACGTGCATCAGGGGAAGCTTGAGATCAAACGATGGGAAGCGACCGGGATCCGTGCGAAAAGGTTTGTTACGATGTGGCATCCGGCATCTCTGAAGCTCAGAAAGTGTTGCTAACCCTACGCTACCTTCACAATCCCGTAGTATCTATGATAGATCGGACGAGGAAGATGAATTCGACCAGGGATCAGATGCGCTCGGGAGAGTGGAAGATAAACTTCACTGGAAGGACCAACGGGGACTCGTATATGAGGCAAGAGCGCCTTCTGATACAGTGCCTTTTCTAGTCTCCTCTGACAGCACATTCATTCCAGAACAACATATCAGCGCTTCAGAATATGGGATCAGCCCTTGTAGCGACATTAGAAGTAAATTTCCCAGACTCAACAGAAATGCAAGTACAATTATCCAAGAGATCAGGTGGCGCGAATTCTGACAATAACACGCTATTTCCAGTGTGCACGGAAATCTCGAGCGCCTAAGAGTTGAAAACAATAAATGGTTACAGTTCGATTTTGTGGATACCGTTGTCCACGCAAACATGATGTTCGAGATTATCGACTCCGTTAAACGTGGTCTTCAAGAGTATGATGCCCTTTCTCGGCGGGAAATTTACCCGAGATTATCCCGCCAAGCGACCTTCCCTACCTTCCCTCCATGATGAGAAACATCGAGAATGATGCGACCTTGAGAACGAAGGCGATAAATCTGAGTGGACAACATGCTATCTTATTCATTGATCTCTTAATGGAGGTACGTATTGCGCTCAAAACTCAGCTTTTAGATTCAAATTCACTTACAGTATGTTTTCTAAGGTTCTTGATAAATATCCGGACGGTATTGGGCGTGGCGATCTCCTTAAACTCTTACAGAGAGTCGTCGAAGCTTCAAATCAACTTCCATCGCGGTTGCTGATCACCGGGGTAACCGACATGGTATATCAGGATAAAGGAGGAGAAGCTACTATCTTCAAGTGCAGTTATGGAAGTAGGGATGTTGCGGCACGCGTAATCCACGTGAAATCCAGGGGCGAAGACGAAGACATGACAAGATCGGTATGAGGATGTCTATTCTTGTGTTAGATGTTTGTAACACCTTGGAAATTGAAGCTGCAAGAAATACGGCGGGAGATAATCACTCACCGCCAGCTCAAAAATCGCAATATTTTGGAGCTTCTTGGCATCTTCAAGAGCGATCAGCACCCTCTGACCATAATAACACCCTGGAT
The DNA here is from genome assembly GCA_014904985.1 of Hydnum rufescens UP504. NCBI lineage: Eukaryota > Fungi > Basidiomycota > Agaricomycetes > Cantharellales > Hydnaceae > Hydnum > Hydnum rufescens. The sequence goes on from MU129057.1 coordinate 22,503, forward strand.
GGAAAATGGTGAAGCATTGAAGTACTTAAAGGCGCATCCGGAGAATTTTATCATAGTCGTACGTTCATTGAGTTCATTCCCTTCACAAATCTCATGGCGGCTGAAATCAGGTGCGTGGCCTATGCGCTGCTATACGATACCTGCATTGCTGTGAGCCGCCTATAGTTCATGGAGACGTAAAGCCGGTTTGTGCCATTATCTTCCAATATTGACATGTGGCGAACACTCACCTGTGGAATTCGTATCTCAGTCCAATGTCTTGATAGATGAACATGGCGAAGCGATACTGAGCGACTTTGGATTCACTCGCATCCGACATGAACTGACACGAACTGGAACTCGATCCACTGGCCTTGGAACACTTCGATATCTGGCCCCGGAAGCTTTTTCCGGCGATGTTCCGCGAGCCACTCTGGCCACCGATATCTATTCATCGGCATTGACGATATGGGGGTTCGCATCTTCCGAATTGCCATTTGCACAGCTATCTAACGAGTTCATTGTTCTCCGTCGAGTCTTGAAGGGAGAGCGGCCTCCAATGCCAACAATGATTGGGACATTTCATAGCCAGTCCGAGGGGGGGAAACTTATTTGGGGGCTTCTGGAGCGAATGTGGCATCAAAATCCAAAAAGTCGACCGCCTATGACCCTCGTGAAGAAAAAATTGACTCGATCGTGGGGCCTGCGTAAATATTCGACGAGGGGGGTAGGGCTGATGGATGGGGGGATCTCATGCATCCATGGAAGTAGGCAAGATGCACGCGATTGGTCGAGTTTGCCACTACTCACTCTGTAATTATAAAGTCGACATGATACAGTACCGAATGAGTTGGGTCATGACAAATCATCTTGGTGTTTGTATAGTGCGATGCTTGTCCCGCTGGTAACTTCTGGGTGAATGAATATATCGGCATCCTGGATCTACGAAACTGGTTACCACAAGTACGGATAATTGCCACCCCCATTAGATTGTGCCGAATGGCGAAAACTGCTGGGTACCTCTTCGTCTGACTCCGATCCGCCAATAATTAGTCAGCCTCGCGTCTCTTGACGTGGTCCCGCACAAGTGTTTTGGAACTCGCATGTCGGTAAGAAATGCCTGTTTAGGTGCGTGTTAACAATACCCATTTGTTTTTGCGTATGTTCCGTAGGTCTGCTTCTCTCCCTTCTGATGGTTCTAGATAGATCACAGCATCACACTTCGTGCCTCATAAAGCCTAGGGGCCTGGTCCCTGTTCCTTCACAGGAAAAGCTGAAGATTAGGATGAGCTTTGTATACGTTAGATTTATGAGCACTGTTTATGTTCTATTGGACTTCGCATGCAACCTTCGCCTGCGATTATAATGGTCAACGGGTCAACGAGACGCTGACTGGCTGCGGAGTTTCTATTTGTCTTGCAGATTGCCCGGGCTTCACCTTTTTCAGATTGAAATGAAAGACATCGCCTCGAAATCCGGGTTGAAGGCGGAGGTACAGCCTTCGATTTACCCAACGATGGATCAACTTATGAAATTTGGAGCTTTAGTGGATACATTTGCGCCCTTGAATCAAGCGCTTACTGCAGAGACCAATAGCCCTTTGCAAATTCTGCCGGCAGGTGAAAGAGCTACGGAACAACACTTCCGCCGGATACAGTCGCACCTGGTATTTAGCTTTTCATTCGTGGTTCCGTGACGCCGCGAAGAAGGTCTCTCAACCCATCTCGGCATTCCTTTCGCTGTCTATAACGATGGAGCGAGGACTTAAATTGGTCAATACAGGTTCATTGCACCGGCATACGCCGGGGGCCTAATCTCTGCTCATTCTTATGTTGATACGTGTTTTGCGTTCCACAGATTCGTCTGAGTTAGTCCGAATCTCTTGTCTGGGTGAGGCTCTCTAAGCGAAGCGTTCGATGCTTCCTGCATCGGATCACGCATCGAGATGTAAAATCACAAGGCCGGTACGTGCATGATGGACCCAGTGACGACCGCTCCACCGCCATGCGCACTCGACCCTGCCTCGCTTGGGTACCATGAAGTTTCCCAGCCTTTGTTTCGAAAGAGGGTGCCGGCCACCGATCAAGAAGTAGCTTTCACACTCCAATCGTATGTGCATGTGTCGACAATCTCGTTTGGCGCAGGCATTTCTAATTACTTAATATCTATGCCTTTGTGTGCGTCAGGGTCTCTTCCGGCGCTCCGAATAAATTATTCCTCTTTCGGTGATCGACATTCTGGGTTGGAACGCATGACTGGGCACATGGGGACCCTGTTTCGTCGGATTCCGAGGGTTGTGATATCTATTTCGATGTTGCCCTCCACGTATCTGGGCTCTGTTCTGTACGTCCAACTCGTCAGCTCTTTGCGTGATAATCACATATAACATGGGCTAGAGGGCCACGTACGGCATCAGGGCTGCCTGGTGGGCTTACTAGACAAACACTTCGTCGGAAAGCCATCGCACTCTGGGGTCCACGTTCCATCACCTTCAATTTTGATCAGGGTACTTACTCACTCCGGGATGTTTTTCGAGAGATCGCAATAACTGTCATAATGGTCGGATGCTGGGATCCGCCAGAAGCGCTTACGCACCACGCCCCATTTATGGGGCCGTTGGCTCGCTCACCCGACCCCGTTGAAACGGGAGTTGACGTCTGGGTCTGTGCGACCAACACGCATTGTACACGACTCTACCCGATTCGATCAATCTCACGTATCTTTTTTGATTTGCCTGGCCTCGATATCTTCGCTGAGGATTTATTCTTGCCCATTTCAAAACTGCTGGGTGCTTGTGGCATCAACTCAGCTTGTTGTCGTGGCTCTCTCTTACCCAGCCTATTCAACAAGTGTGCTATTGGCAAATCATGATCGGCGACGATTCTAGGGTTGTGTATCCGAACATTCCTCGTCGCGAAGCCACCAATGGACATAACAGGTAGTGTCGTGTGTGGCTAGGCGGTGCTGGCACGTATCCTGTGTTCGCCCATCGACTCTGAATAAATTCCCAGGCTCGAATTCGGTGCTTTTTCTATGGTCATGCTTTTATCATCCGCGTTAATGATGCCACATGTTCCCTCCAATATGCAACACTCCGACACATTTCTCTTTGTTTTCATTTAACTATCCTTGATCTGATTCCGAAGGTAAGGGTTTTGATGCTCTGGTGCCGCTCTGCCGTATCCTGGTTGATTTTAGGTATATTGGCTTTGACCGCATCACATTGGGCCTGCTTGTGCGGACTGGCTGCTTCTCTCACGCCGGGGAATGGACCCACCTCGTTTCTCCATATTAACCGCTAAGTGCTTGGGTCGGTGCAGATCTTCGACAGTTTCCATATTCATCGGGGCGGACAGCTATGGGTATTCCCTGCACTATAATTACCCGCATGAACCGTGTTCCTGTTCGCCGATCTCTCCCTCTTTCCCTCCCTCCCCAACATTCTCCGCAGTCTTCAACCTTACAATCGCACACATATGGCCGCGCCGGCAGTGGGTACCCTCCACCCTCCCAGCTTTCCGAACGAGCCCAACATTAGGTTCGGCACGCACCTAACACCTCGCATGTTATTCTAGGTCGGTGACCGAGTCCGAGTCCGAGTCAGAGCTGAAGGAGATGGATGGCTGTTCGGCTATGTTTTGTTGATGCGTCTCTTAGGAAACGTGAGTCTTACAACCGTGTGCAGTCCTCGGTCTGTGATTAATTCAACCTGTGTTGACTCCTAGGACGTAGTCTATACGTGCGAGTTAGAGAGCGCAGACGGAAGAAAAATACTTGTGGAAGGGACGCAAGTGCAACGCTTGGATCCACAAGATAATCAGGGTGTCCCTCCGCCAGTCCCCCAGCCCAATGTGGTTCCGCCTCCACCTCAGCCCGCTCAGGCTCCCCCAGCCAGAAATCAGGGCCCCGGCCTGTATGAGCCCCGTACGGGCCCCGATAATCAATACGCTCTCCACAATACTCATCTACCGCAAGATCGTCAGTACCCTCAGTCTCGGGCAGATCCTGCTCCACCGCCGTATGGATGTCCTCCTATGACTGGAAGCTATTACACGCCCCAGCATACCCCAGGGCCTTCAAATCCACATGCGCCCTCGGAGTACTACCCTCGTCGCTCGTAGGATTCCTTTCGTAAGCTCTGTAAGTAGTCACTGTTGAGACTGTGGCTCGGTACCGTGCTCGACCTTACCGCTACTCATATTTCAGATGGCTTGTGAAGGCAGCTGGCTTCCCTTGTTTCTTACTCTTGCTATTCGTTGTTGCGTTCTCCCTCACTCCTGGCGCTTGCGCTTTGTACACCCACCCTCCATTCTGCCGCCGTTTTCCGGCATGGTCTCCCTCTCGCACCCTTTGTCTTTGCAGTGTGTCTTGTATTTCCCGGGTCGCCATCCCCTACTTGTACTGAGCCTATCTGTGATCTATATTAGAGGGTTTCATGCTATGAGAGTTTGCCTAGATTTGGCATGGAATTGAACTCAGAATATGCTTTAGAATCAAGACACAAACAGCCCTGCTTGCCTGTACAGCCCTTCACCGGTCAATGAGCCAACTAGATCTTTGATTTAAAAGATATACCTTTACTTCCACTTGCATATTGGGGGGGACACCTCTAGGGAATCGCTGTGCCAAATGTCAAGGGAAATGGATGCACAGAACTCTCATAATGTGAATCATTAGGCGTAACATAGTTAATTTTCATGGAGATCCTCAGCAGGTTTTTCGCTCTACCTCCGTAGCATTTTGGCCAGTTGTGGAGTGCTTGTGACCTGTGACTGACCCCCCCTTTAAGCACTGCTGTGAGCACACACATGGGGGCTACCCAAGCCTGTCTTCTAGAGAACAATTCTGATAGTGATGCCAAGTGAGCCCACAGAGATGACATTGTTCACACATCCCAAACAAATGCTGCCAGATGATGCAATCACATAGCAGATAGTGATGATGACAGCGCCAATGATGAAAATGGGCAGTAATGACTCTGACTACATTGATTAGAGCAGGGCCAGGTGGCAGAGGGGCAAGTGCAAGGTCTAGGGAGGGTGCAGGCCCTATTTCCATAGCTGCCAGTCCTCAAGATGGTTAGTACATCAGTTCATGTCAGAAAGCTGGGGACTTGATTGTCCTCAGATTTCATGGTATGAATCAGATATGTCTCTGAGTCACTTCTCTAGTGCCAGCTGGTCACTGCTAGGCTGAGTCCACAGAGACCTTACAAGGTCTAGTCAATGACCTGAGAACAGCTTCACAAAAGCTCTGTCTGGCTTGTAGTGGTAAAGGGGAAAGCATTGCTTAGTGGAGTTGTAATTACAAGTTTGACCCAGAAATCCAAGTGGCACCTGATTTCAGAATCTATTTTTTTTAAGTTTAAGAAGGTTCTAGACTGCCTAGACTTGCCTATTATCTGTTACAAGTTGCACTTGCAACCTCAATAACATACTAAGATTAAGGTGACTCTCCCACAATCATGTGACATTGCCCCCTGGACCCATTGCACAACCTTCACCCTGAGCACTCATCCCTCACCACATACTGCCACAAAGGTGCCATGTATCCACCTTTACCTTCCTTAGTAATTCCTTCTTGATCTTTAGTATATAAGTAGCTACCTTTTGTATCCTCACCCCTTCAGAAGATCAAGAATATATTGCCTTTGATTGAACTCTCATCCTCATGAAATCTCTCATATTGAGTCTTATTGAGAATTGGTCTTTCTGCTCTGCTCCTCTCATGACCTTACATAATCCTTGTCCCACAACTCCTTGTCAATCATATTAAGGAACTCTCTCTCATACTCAACCCAATTATATAATCAACTCCTTGTACTACAAATGACCCTTAACATTATGGATGGCTCCACAGAGTCCAGAAGCCCACCTGGATTTCCAAGAATTTCCAATGGACATATACAGACAGTCCAATGTGGCCTGGATGCTATTGGTGACTATGGTTGCCAAAGTCAGGTTCAGGTCAGGTGTTACAAGTTGTACTCACAACCTCATGAGATGTAACTGTGACTATCACATGATCAGGTGGCCTCACCTCATCACTGCCATTACTTACCCATTTCTAATCCCTTTCCTTATCAATCCTCATGTTCCTGCTTACCTCTTGCACCCTTCCTTTATTCATCCCCCCTTTCTTAATAATTACCTTACCAATAACTCCTCAACCTTTTAGTGTCTGAGTAGCCACCTCTTGTACTCTCACTCCTTAGAAGATCAAGAATATATGGTCTTCAATTGACCTTTCACTCTGGTGAAGTCCCTCAATACTTGTGACCTTCTCAATCCTCATATTAAGTTTCATCACAAATCAGTCCCCCTCACTCCACTCCTCTCACATACTTGTCTTTCACAACCTTATGTAATCCTCATGCTGTGAACTCTTGTCAATTGTATTAGGGGCTATCCTTCATACTCAGTCCAACTACATAATCATTCCCTCATATGTACTATGAACAACCCTTAACATCAGGTTTTGCCCCATTTGGGCAAAACCTGAACTTAACCAAAACCTGAATCTCCTCAATTGGTAAAACCTGAAAACTATACTGAAAACAGCCATTATAGCCATTACAGCATTTATGGCTGTTACTTTGTTAACCCCCAACTTATAGCAAGAAAGAAAATTACAGCAATATATTGTCTCATATCAAACTATATCTCAAATTTGGTTTTTTGGACACACAAGGCCCACTATGAAGGTCTGCAAAGACATTTTTGCATTGTTCTCTCAAGATGGGCATGATGGTGCCAGAGGTAGCAGAGGGGGCAGGAGTGACAAAGCTTTGAGTTTAGGTGCTGAAAGCAGTATCAACAATGAGTGAGAGGATGTGGCCCAAGGACCAGTAACAGCCAATATGGACCCTGTTCAGTAATCACCCTTGTCCTCCAACAGTTTTTCTTATTTTACTCTACTACACATAATGCATGAGACACTATGCTACAAGCTCATGAAACCTTTACTACAAAATTCAAATATTTGCATGAGTGAGAGAGGAAATATGAAAACTGGCTCATTGATGGGTGAAAGACTGTAGTGTGTGTGTGTGAGGCCATTTTTATACACAAAATATCCTAGATGATGTTCTTGATCCTAGAATCACAAATCCCAAGCCCCAGAGCTGGAACTGGGGCTCAAATTGGATTTGGATGATTATTGCAGCAGATTCCAATAGCTTCAATTCCAGGCCACTTCTTGTAGCCTGACCCTACTGCTTCCCTAACTCTTATGTTTATGTAAGAGAGAGCAATTATATAATCACAAGACCTGGACCTGCTTGCATCTATTGCTGTGCAGTTTGCAGAGCAACCTGGAGTAACCCATAACCTTCCCGTGTCATGGCACATATTCTCCTTTGGTGCTGGAGAGCACAATTTTTGTCTGTTTTTGTGAACTCCAGCCCATGGGTGGGCAACAAAGGATCCAAACAATGCAGTAATTGATTGTTGGTCCAAAGGATCACTGGCCCAGTCTGAGTCCATAAAACCCCATGCAAGGTGCTTGGATCTTTGATTTTTGACTGATAATGGTAGACCCATCCCAGAGGACCAAGATGGCCAGTCCCAGGCATTCCCCCATGTGTGTCAATTCCCCTTTTATCTTGAAATTGAATATCTCCATCAGTTTTGAAGATTTCAACTTTATTTCTTTTTTCTCTGTGTCCCTTAAGTCCGACTTTTTCACTTTCTATTGATTCAAAGTCTGGATTGTATATTAGGTGCAGCTAGCACACAAATTCATTAGTTCTCCCCTCCCTCCAGTTTTGAAGCTCCTTGAACAGCTGCTGGTCCCTGGGTGATTTCTCACTACAAAAAGCGAATTCTAACTAACTTTGACTAAGGTCTCAATAAGGGATTCTTAGGGTGTGGTAATTTGACTGAAACACACATTCTCACTTAATTGCTTGGGCTTTGTTGGCTCACTGCAATTCCCCCTGTTCAAAAGACCTTCCTCCACTTGAACCTGAACAACCAGATTAGATCTGTGATCCCTCTTTCATCCCTGGCTCAACCTCGCAGACAGTGGTTGGATTGGTTTCATAATCATCCTGCTTACACCACAAATGTCAGTACAAGTTCTGGTCATTAATGTACAGGACAAAGCCAAGCATGGATTCATGGGATTGAGTGTCAAACACTCACACTTTTTGCAGATCAAAAGAAGGACATCACCCTGAAATCCAGATTGTAGAGACCATGACTCACATACATATGCATGGATGTACAGCCTTCAATTTACCAAACACAGATCAACTTATGAAATTTGGAGTTTCAGTATCAGTATGCTTTGGGAATTCCACTGGCAGACAAACAAGCTAAAGAACAACTCTTCCACCAAATACAGTATGGTGCCACCTGGTATTTAGCAGGCTTTCTAGAAACAGGACACCTGTGACACAGGAACTGTATCAATTGGTTACCAAGTCACAAGGCTTGTGTGGGGTTATATGGAAGAAGAAAACAATGTGTACAGACAATGCACACTTTGGTATGACATGTGCTTTGCCACAGAAGTGGCACACAATGAGTAGTAGTGGTGGCGGGCATTGTGCAGTGTCAGAGCATTTGACATAACAGCCTTTTCATCGGTAGCTCGACGTGCTGCAAGAGGGCCGGCCAAGTCGTCTCAACTTTCCTATGACAGTTATAGCGATCGAGGGAGATTTTTAATTTCCAATGCTCATGCACCGGCAGACGCCGGCTCAGTCACTTCACCTCCTTATCGGTTGATACTTGTTTTGCATTCCACAGATTCGTCGGGTCAGTCTGACTTATCTGGCTGGCCTGTGAGGGCTCTTTAACCGAAGCTTTTGATGCTTCCTGCATTGGATCACACCATTGAGGATGTATAGTCACAGGGCCGTACGTGAACGATGCACTCAGTGACGGCTGCTCCACCGTCATGCACACTCGACTCTGCCTGGTTGGGTACCATGAATTTTCCCAGCCTTTGTTCGAAAGAGGGTGCCGGCCGCCGGATCCGCAAAAAATTCGGGATCAAGAAGCAAGTTTCACCCTCCCATCGTCGGTCGATACACACACCTGCTAAATCTAATCTCGTTTGGCGCTGGATTTCTAATTGCTTAATACCCCTCGTGTGGATCAGGGTCCCTTCCGGTGCTCCGGGCAAATTGTTCCTTTTTCGATGATCGACATTTTGAGTTGGAACGCATGACTGGCCACATGAACACCCTGTTTCGTCGAATTCTAACGATTGCAGCCCTCGACACTTCCCTCTATGTATTTGGAGTCTGTTCTGGAAGCCCAACTCACCAGCCCTTTGCCTGATAATCACATGATAACATGGGCTAGCAGCCCCCTCATCGGCGTCAGGGCTGTCTGAGGCGTTTACTAGTCACACGGTTACATCGGAAAGCCCTCCCACTCTGGGGTCAATTTTAATGATGGCGCTTATTCACTCTGCGATATTTTTCCGAGGTTGCAGTAAGGGTCCCAATGCTCAGATGCTGGGATCCGCTCGGAACGCGTTCACAGCAGCGCGTCTTATTCATGGGCTCGTTGGCTCGCTTGCTTGACTCTGTTGAGATGGCAGACGGGGTCTGCGTCTTTATCAACACACGTCGTACACGCCTCCACCCAACCGACTTGATTAATCTCGCGTATCTTGTTTGATTTTCCTTGCTTTGATATCCTCATGTTTATTATTTCCCACTTCGAAACTTATGGACGCCTTTGTTGCTTTGTCGGGTCAACTCTGCTTGACGTCGTGACTGGCCATGCTCTTTGTTATCCAGCCTGCCCAGCACGCCCCCTACTTGCAAACCCATGATCGGTGAAGATTCTGGTCGTCTATGCGAGTATTTCTCGTTGCGAAACAACCAATGAATATTGCAGGCTGTGTTGTGTGGTCGGGTGGCTGTGGCACATGTACAGATCCTGTGTGCCTATTGGATTCAAGGGCTCTTATCTCTGTTTACACTCTGATCGACTGTGCATATGCGCCTATGGCTCGGATTCGGTGCCTCTCCTACGGTCATGCTCTTATCATTCAGCGCTAATTTTGCCGCGTGTTCTATCCAATGCAACATCCACAGCATTTCTCGTTATTTCTATGTACTCATCTCTTATCTGATTCCGAGCCTAAAGGGCTTAACGTATTGGTGGTATGCAGGCGCTCCGCTGTGTTCCGGTTGATTTTAGGTGTGTTGGCTGTGGTCTGGGTATTTCCCACACAGAACAAAAGACCTGGACTTGTTTCTCCGTATTAGCCGGTATATGCTTGGGCTCGTGCATATCCTCCACACTATCCATATTCATCAAGGTCTCTGGCTATGGGCGCGTCTTTGACTATAATTAGCTGAGGGAACTGTATCCTTGTCCATCAGTCTCCCTCTTCCCCCCCTTCCCCAACAGTCTCCAGTCTCTAACCTGACAATCGTAGACATGCTGAAGGCGAGTACCCTGCACCCTCCCAGCTTTCCGAGCGATGCCACCATTAGGTTCAGCACCTACCTAACATCTTGCTCGCTATTCTAGGTCGGTGATCGCGTGCGAATCAGAGTTGAAGGTGGCATGTGGCTGTACGGCTATGTTTTGTTGATGAATCTCTTCGGAAACGTGAGTCTTATGATCGTGTGCAGTCCTTGCTCTGTGATTGATTCAACCTGTGTCGATGACTAGGAGGTAGTCAACTATACATGCGAGATGGAGAGTACGGACGGACACAAAATCCGCAAAGTCGTGGAAGAGATGCAGGTCCAACGCTTGGATCCACAAGCCAATCAGGATGTCCCTCAGCCAGGCCATCAGTCCAATGTGGCTCTGCCTCGGGCTCAGCCCCCTCAGGCTTCCCCGACCACCAGAAATCAGGGCCCCGGCCTGTATGACCACCGTACAAGCCCCTATGATCAATATACTCTTCACAACACTCACCCACCCCAAGACCGTCCGTACTCTCAGCCTCGGGCACCTCCTGTCCCACCACCGTATGGATATCCCCCTATGAACGGAGGTTACTACGAGCCCCGGCATACCTCAGGACCTTCGAATCCGCACCCCCATTCCGAATACTATCCCCATCGCGGGTAGGATTCCTTTCCTAAGTTCGGTAAGTAGTCATGTTGAGACTGGCTTGGCACCGTGCTCAACCTCACGGCTACTCATATATTGGATACCTTCTGAAGGCAGCTGGCTTCCCTTGTTTCTTGCTCTCCTTATTCGTTTCGTGTTCTCCCTCCCTCCCGGCGCTTGCGGTGCCACTACTGTCCATTCCGGTATGATCTCTATTTCCCCCGGTTTCTCTTTGCAGTGTGTCTGTATTTCCTGAGTTGCCTTCCCCACCTGTACATAGTCTATTAGTGATCCATATCAAGTGGCTTGGGCATGGAACTGACGTTGGAATATGCCTTAGAATCAAGGCAAAAATGGGCCTGCTCACCTGTAGTGTGTCTGTATGCCTGAGAGGCCTCTGTTGCATGATGTTCTTAATGCTAGAATTCCAATTCCAATTGATTCAAGCCCCAGGGCTGGAACTATCCTGAAATTGGAAGATTACAGTATTCCATGATTCCAGCTTCAGTTCCGGGTGACTTGTCATAGCCTGAAACCCCCTACCGCTTCCCCATCTCTCATGTTTACTAGTCTCATACCCAGCCGTTAGACGCGGCGAGCGAGTGTTTGCGTCGTTCCTTCATCTAAACACTCAAGGTATGCCTGTGCTGTATTGCCCCAAACATGGTGCAGTAGCTCAGCCCACCCCATCCAAATCCCAGAGACTGCACGGATGGAGGAAGACTCCCGTGTAAAGAAGATCATTCGGGATTCTCTCGCCAAATAAGGTGTCGACAGTGTGGTGAGTGTCATCATCAGCACCCGAGTCTGCTAGTATTCAGCACTAAATGTGCATGAATCCAGAGGCAGGACCTCCTTTACACGAGCCCCTCAATGCAAGAAGTCCTTGAAACCTTCATTGAACTCACCTCAGAAATGAGCGAGGGTGATGGACCCCCAGCCCCAACTCCAACTGCCAGCACCGCGGCGAAATCTACCGCAGATCATCACCACTCAAATGAAGTTATGTACAGATACGGCCAAGAGGCACCATAACCGTGACTATCTGTGCCCAAGCTGACAGACCCACGACTATGTCAGCCCTACAAGAAGACGCACGAATCCCAAGAAACATGTGGATCAAGTGAATTCCGCGATGCGTCTCGCCAAGTTGAAGCCCGTGAAAACCGGAACGATGTCTGTGCTGTGGACTGCGCAGGGCCCGCGGTGCCAAACACAGGGTGTCACCCAACACCTAGCCACAATACCCACCTGCGCAGCCCCTCAAACAATAGACTCACATAGCAGGGGCATCCAGCGGTCAAGGCGATTCCGTTTGACTGGTTGGCGGATCTCTGTGAATCATGCAATGTTGAAATTGATAGGATTGTGGCTGAGATCTCCACCTCTTTGTAGTTGAATATGGTGCCCTCATGCATATATACGCTAAAAATGGGTGCTGTACATCATGTATCAGCATGTCCACGGACGGGCCGTTTACCAAATGTATCTTTACGGACGATCATGAAGGGAATCTTCAGTCCTGGTACGTCACTTTCACATTGCTTTGGCCGTTCTAGGGTCTTGCTCCCGTCTTACCTTGGGGCATCCCCGTCTTGTCGTTCTGTATCAGAGCTATCCCAGGGAGAATTCCGCGCGTTTCGCTGGACAAGACACCATTTTAAGATCAATTTCCCAATATCGCTTCTGCTCGTTTCAGATCGTATTTCTGCAGCATGAGGCATATATTATATTGCTACTAATCGGTTTAATGCCTCCGATGCACCAAGAGGTAGCAGGTCGACAACCCCCGAAGGAGGGCCTCAAATTTTGCGGCGACGGACCGGTAGCGTACAAAGACCAAAGGGCAAAAAGGACAAGGCGGAGTAAGGGGAGGCAGGAGGGTGGACAGAAAAATAAACGGGACACTAAGCGTAGCGTACCGAAGAGAAACGAGAGAAAAACTACGAATTCAGCGGAAGGTTATACGTCTCAAAAGAATCCGAGGTGGAGCGCCACTCAGGACCCGCAGCAGCATGAGGACGGCATGAAGCTGACACACAGGCAATGTGAGCCAGCGAGTGAGTAAAAACCTATTAGTAGGATCCAAACCATATCCCCATCAGCGAGATGAAACGAACTCGCAGAGATACGGAACTACCAAAAGGCTGCAAGCGCTGCAAGCGTGAAAGATGCGGGTGCGCGCGACAGCGGGACCGATTAGTCTAGTGTAACCTCGTTCCTCGCTTAAACAACAATTAAAACAGATTGTCACCATATCCATGTGATAAATCAGAACGTCCAAGTCCAGGCGGATATAACACAGAGTCGTTACCACCCGATGAACTCATAGGAAGTCTCGGTGACTTTTCGAGGATTGATACTCCCTTCCTCAATAATGCGCCCTTGAACACCAAATACCGCGCTCCCGAAGGCAGGTGGATCTATCAGTGAGGGATGAGGCACAATTATCTAAATGTCGGGAACCTCGCTGTAGTGATCTAAGCGGCATCTTCTGAGCCCGTGCCTCCGGGCCTTTTCGCTCGATTGGCACCAGCCCTGTTACATACTGTAAGTCTTAGAGCCGACAATTGATCGGAGATCCGATCGGTCGAGGTATGAGACCTTGCGCAAGACCTGCTTCGAAGGACTTCGCTACATCTGGATCCCTGGGTTTCAGAATCCTGTCATGGAAGCGCGCGTGAAATGTATCCTGCATTCATCCCAATGTGACATAAATATGCAGGAAATCAAAAAGGCAGGACATCCATACCCATATAGATATGGGCTCGCAGAAAATCCACCCACGAGGACGTCCACTGAGCTCACTCTCTTTAATCGGGCTTCCAGCACGGAGAGATCCTGAAAAATCCAGCATGAATTTTGGACAGGAGCGAATCTACATGCAAAAACAGCACATTGACGATGGGTCAAATACACGCTCTCGAAGTTCCTCCACTGGCACTACGAGTTGACCGTTGAGAAACACGTCATTGGAAAGGATCATACCCACCAAAGGTCGTGCAGGTAATTGGTTATAACATCGACCCGTTCTTTCCCTAACTAAATATTCTTTGTCAGCAGCACGAGTGACGTTGATGTTGAAGTGGGGAATGAGATTTGAGGCATCATTAGGATCCGACAAAAGTTCGGACCTATTTTGGTTGCGAACATAAGCATACATAAGACAATATGGAAAGAATCAAGCTACATTTCGCAACGAATCCAAAGGCTTTGAAGCTCGACGACCTGTGATCCACGGCCCCACGCCACAACGTAGCCTTGGGCGTCATAAATCAGGGAGGTATCTAGGTGCCTTGCGACTTGGCTCAGGCCACATGTCACCCCAGATAGCACAGCGCCAAAATCAACCGCAGGGCGCATTCTCCCCTGACTGGGGTTTGGGCCTGGTCATATCATTCCTGGGTGAACTTTTGGACGGGGCAGGGGGAATTTCGACGAGGATCTTCTCCACCAGACCTCATGGAATTCGCTGGACTTGTTCCCCTTGCGAGGAGGCGAGGAAATGAGGAAGGTGATCCATATGGGGAGGCATTTTGTCGAATATCTTGGCGACCGTCTCGGCGAAGATGTGGAGGAATATCTGGAAGATTGCCCAGCTCAGCTGCATTCCCCGACCCAATAACGTTGGAGGGTCGATCAGAAGTCGAGACCGATCATATGGGGAAGGACCATGTTCCAGGGGGGGATCGAACGCTTCCTGGGATGCGATGGGGTGCCTCGCGACCGCTTTTTCGATCTCCAGGACAACCGAGGCCCTGGTCGGGAGCTGCTCGATAGAAGTGGGAAGGGAAATATAGGGCACCTTCAGATTCTCGAGAACGGGAAGGCTATCAGAACGCTCTGGACTGTAAGGAGACGAACAATATTGCCATAAAACCTTCAGTCCAAACAGAAGAGATTGACGGAGAACTAGCTATGTGCTTTTCGATTCTAGCCTTTACCTTTGGAGAAAAGAGTTGAGAAACACTTGTGTACTAGCGACGTTTGCCCCATTACCCCTGGAAATGAGATCCTCTAGATGATTGCACAGAAAAAGTAACAGTTCTCCTGGAAATGGTTGTATCGATACGTGGTATCGAAATGCAGGAGAAAACACACACTGAATATAGTTTGTAATCGGGAGACTCTTTCTTCAGGTAAGATAGGAGAATGCGCAGCGTTTGGAGAAGGAGAGGGAGAGTCTGGACTCGGACTTCACTTTGCGGCGCATCAAACAAGCGCAAGAGATCGTTACTCAGTTTCGCGCATTAACGTAGACATGGGATAGATAGGAAAGTGTGCATTCACATGTAATTTAAGACTCACAGTGTCGCCCGAGAGGACGGGTGGCATGACGCAATTCGGACTCATCACACCCAAGTCCGGTAACCTCCGCTCCAAGGACGCCCGTGACTCGTAAAGAGTTGTCCTTGCAATCAACGACCATGGCACGCGGATCGCGTGGATTCGCTCGTGGAACCACCTTCCGTGGCAACTTTCGTGGTCGTTCTGGAGGTTTTCGAGGACGCGGTTGGCGGGGACGCGGTGGACGCGGCGGGGGACGCGACGCGCCTGGCCCTGCCCTCGCACGTGAAGATGACGGCGCAAAAGCGGAAGAGAAATTCGAACAGGCGCGAGTCGAAGACGAGATCGATGAGAAACTCGGTTTTGCGCGGTTCCAAGAAGGCCCGAAACGCGTTGGCTGGCTCGTTAACATGCATCCCGTACGCGCGTTCTATCTGGATCATACTCCCGTTGAATCGATATGGCCACACCATCTTATTTCTTTTTCTACTTTATTAGGCCTTGATTAAGGACGACGACACGCCTGGCGGACGTGCCGGGGTGGATTATTATTTCATTGAAGATGACGGGGGTATGTTCAAGACGACCGTGGCGTACGAACCGTACTTTCATGTGTCATGCAAGGTGGTTCAGAATTTATCCATCAGATTCCTGCATCTAATCCTCCTCTTTAGCCTGGGACAGAAGCAGTCGTCGAGGAATGGCTGATGAAGCAATACGAAGGGGTTATTTACAGAATAATGAGGGAAAAGAAAGAAGATCTCAAACTAGTGCGTCTCGGTCTGAAAATTATCACGATTCTCAATTCTGATGGATATTTTGCAAGCCAAACCACCTCCTTGGATATCAGCGCACGTATCTCCAGCTCATTTTTCGGAACGTGGCTGACCTCCTTCGGGCTCGAAAAGACCTTCTTCCCCTTGCATTAGCCAACAACGCCAAACTTGACGCTGTTGATGCTTATGCTGAAGTGGTCGAAGCATCTTCGACTGTGCGAATGGAGATGGAAAATGGATCCGGGTGGGAAGGCTTCGAGGAGCCTACCGCCAGCAAGAAAAATCATACTACGGATCCACGAGACCTTATCATTGATATTCGTGAATACGATGTGGCTTATTATCTTCGCGTTGCGATTGATAACGGTCAGCATGTTTCAGTTTTCCAGTATAGGTTCTCCTGAACATTTGCATCTATTCAGGTTATCGAGTCGGGCTCTGGTACACTGTAACTGCGTCGCAAGGTGAGATCGTCTTGAGCCCGATTCCCCACCGTGAAGAACGTGCCGAACCAGTGGTGATGGCTTTCGATATCGAGACGACGAAGGCACCATTGAAATTTCCTGACCAAGCCGTGGACCAAATCATGATGATTTCTTATATGATTGACGGCCAGGGCTTTCTCATCACCAATCGAGATATAGTCGGTGAGGACATTGGCGATTTCGAGTATACTCCCAAACCGGAATACGAGGGTCCGTTCACTGTCTTCAATGAAGCCGACGAAGCCGCGGTGATCCGTCGTTGGTTCGAACATATACAAGAAGCCAAACCCACCGTTATGGCTACTTTCAACGGAGATGGTTTCGATTTCCCCTTCGTTGACGCACGGGCGAAGTTCCACGGAATCGACATGTTTCTCGAAATTGGGTTTGCCAAAGATTCTGAGGATGAGTACAAGAGTCGATCTTGTGCCCACATGGACTGCTTTCGCTGGGTCAAGCGGGACTCGTATTTGCCGCAGGGGAGTCAGGGCTTGAAAGCAGTCACCACTGCGAAACTCGGCTATAATCCCATCGAGTTGGATCCCGAGCTCATGACTCCGTACGCCCTTTGATTTTTGCTAGTATCGTGAAGCTAATATTACGTCGTAGATATGCCGTCGAGCACCCACAAATTCTCGCCCAATACTCGGTTTCGGATGCCGTTGCTACGTATTACCTTTACATGAAATATGTCCATCCGTTCATATTTTCCCTCTGTAATATTATCCCTCTCAATCCCGACGACGTTCTTCGCAAAGGTAGCGGAACACTTTGCGAAACACTTTTGATGGTATGACATTATGTATGTTTTGGAAAGTATTCCAGTCACAAGCTTCCATAGGTCGAAGCGTACAATGGGAAGATAATCATGCCAAATAGGCACGAAGACCCACAAGGCGAGATGTTCGAGGGGCACCTCATTGCGTCGGAGACGTATGTAGGTGGACACGTCGAAGCACTCGAAGCAGGTGTTTTTCGAAGCGACATCCCTGCCCATTTTAAGATAGTACCCGCAGCCGTAGAAAAGGTGAGATGTGTGGTGTATTGCCTACTACCGTTTAGCTGAATATGTATGTACAGCTCATCGATGATTTAGATGCTGCCCTTAAGTTCTGCATTACCCAGGAATTCAAGACGGACCTTTCCAAGGTGACAAACTACGACGAGGTCAAAGCGGAAATTACGCAAGCCCTCGAAGAGCTTCGCGACAACCCCCTTCGAACGGACAAGCCTCTCATCTACCATCTTGATGTCGCGGCAATGTACCCTAATATCATGTTGTCAAATCGCCTTCAACCGGACTCCGTGGTTACTGAAGCGATGTGTGCCGTTTGTGACTTCAACCGCCCAGGAAAAACTTGTGATCGTCGGATGACATGGGCCTGGCGTGGCGAATACTTCCCTGCCCACAGAGACGAGTTCAATATGGTGAAGCATGCTCTGAACCAGGAGTCTCTACCCCCCAAATTTCCTGGAGGGCCGAAACGTCATTTCAATGATCTTACCAACGTCGAGCAGACGGAGCTCCTGCATAAACGACTCGGCGATTACTCCCGAAAGGTCTACCGGAAGACCAAGGACACCAAAGTCGTTGAACGCGAGGCCATCATCTGCCAACGGGAGAATCCCTTTTACATCGATACGGTTCGCGCCTTTCGAGATCGTCGTTATGTGTACAAAGGCAAACACAAAGACTGGAAGAAGAATCTGGACGGTGCTGTCAATGCCGGTTCCGTCCCAAAAATCGAGGAGGCCAAGAAAATGATTGTCTTGTACGATTCGCTTCAGCTGGCGCACAAGTGCATCCTTAACTCATTCTACGGCTATGTCATGCGTAAAGGTGCTCGATGGCACTCGATGGAGATGGCGGGGATAACGTGCCTCACCGGCGCGAAGATTATTCAGATGGCGAGGCAGCTTGTCGAACAAATTGGTCGTCCTTTGGAGCTCGATACTGATGGCATATGGTGCATGCTCCCCGGCTCATTTCCAGAAAACTTCAAGTTCAAGGTTATCGACGGCAAGCCACTTGGCTTTTCGTATCCCTGCACGATGCTCAATCATCTCGTTTACGACGGCTTCACCAATCATCAGTATCACACTTTCGACAAAAACACCCAGACGTATGTGATTCACAGCGAGAACTCCATCTTTTTCGAACTCGATGGACCTTACAAGGCCATGATCCTGCCTTCTTCCAAAGAGGAAGATAAGTTGCTCAAAAAACGATACGCGGTTTTCAACGACGACGGAAGTTTGGCCGAGCTGAAAGGGTTCGAGGTGAAACGACGTGGCGAGCTTCAATTAATCAAAATCTTCCAGACTCAAATATTCGAGAGATTCTTGCTTGGCACCACAACGGAGGAGTGCTATGCTGCCGTCGCCAAGGTTGCTGACCGATGGTTGGATGTACTCTTCAGTAAAGGCTCGAGTCTTGGTGATGACGAGCTTGTCGAGCTCATTGCCGAAAATCGAAGCATGTCCAAGACCCTCGCCGAATACGGAACCCAGAAGTCAACCTCTATTAGCACTGCCAAGCGACTCTCCGAGTTCCTTGGGGGCAGATGGTGAAAGATAAAGGATTGGCGTGCAAATTCATAATATCTGCCAAACCTACTGGAGCTCCAGTCACCGAACGCGCAATCCCAGTTGCAATTTTCTCTGCCGATGAGGGCGTGAAACGCACGTATCTTCGTAAATGGCTTCATGACAACCGGCTGGTCGACTTCGACCTCCGGACCATCCTCGACTGGAACTATTACATCGAGCGCCTCGGCTCTGTTATTCAGAAGCTTATCACGATCCCCGCGGCCATGCAAAAAGTATCCAATCCCGTGCCCCGGATTCGACATCCAGATTGGTTGCACAAGCGTGTCTCCGCCCTTGAGGACAAATTTCAACAGCACAAAGTCACCGATTTTTTCAAACGCGTGGACAAGTCGGAGGATCTCCCAAGACCGAAGGCAGCAATGTCTCCGCCCCCTGACATCGAGGATTTTGGTCACGGCGACCATAACATTCCACGTCCAAAGATCGCCGTAGTGAACCGAAAAGCGAAAGCTCCTCCAGAGAAAGAAGTCCCTAACTATCAGACCGACTACCGAGGTTGGTTGGCAGTAAGAAGGGTCGAGTGGACCCAAACAGCCCGGGCCAGGATCACGGTAATTATGAGCCCGTCGAATCACATTTACCCGCCATGTTTCGTGGGGCCAAGGTGAAGACTTATCGCACTTGGGAGGTTATCCAAATTCGACCGACAACGACCCCTGGCCGTTACATGTTGTGGATTTGCCTTGATTCTGAATTCGTGGCCGTTCCCCTCAGAGTGCCACGCCAGTTCTATCTCAATCTCAAAGTTGCCCCAGTTGAAAGCACCTTCCTGCCTTCGTATTCGGCAGAGCCCGTAGTGCGCTCACTTCCCCGAGGTCATCCTTGTCTCAACCTCTTCAAGTTGACTGTCCCCGAGGACGTATATCAATCATCCGAGTCTCATTTTGCAAATCTCACAAGTAATCCAAACGTTGATGGGGTTTACGAGACTCAGGTTCGTCCACCATTTTCTAGTATCCCTTCCATCAGGGGTACTGAAAGTTATCTTTGATGGTCAAGGTTTCGCAACAAATGCGGGCCCTTTTACTGCTTGGAACGTCCTGTTCTGTGGACGATGGAAGTGGGATGACCCTCAATCGCGCAAGGGACGTGGGCTTCGACCTGAAACAGCTTGCTTATTCCGCACCATCTTCGACCCGAAAATATCTATCCAGCATTAAAAATGCAGATCACATTTTCATTTTCCATTCCACTTCTGCGCCTAGACATGTCTTCGCGATATTTTTCCCCAACAAGGCGGTGAAAGTCCATATCGTGGATAACGCCAAGGTTCGCCAGCCGCTGCCACGCCTGAACGAGACTTATGCCGGTTTGATCAAAGAGTACCAGAAAAATCCTGCGTCGAAGTGGTCAGTTATCGAGTATCCTGATCGGCTCGACTTCGAGACGTCGCATCATTCTACCGATGCAATTGCCCTCAAGGCAATTTCCCGGGAGATCGGTGTGCGCGAGAGCGGATTTGCTTTGGTGACCATCTCTTCACCTAAAGATCAGGCATACTTTGAGTCTGGGATACAGAAATTATCGAAATTCCCTATTCTGATGGTTCCTGCCAGTCAAACGATCCCACAGCCTGGACGCTTTCCCATGGCAGCCCGATGTTGTGAAGAAAATGATCACTCGGTATCTTCGCATTGGTTCATGGCTCAAAGAGCGGATCGAATATTCGGCATACCATAACGTTCCTGCTGGCAATGTCGAAGGCGACGAAGCATTGTTCTATGCGATGTGGATTTTGCACGACGACTTTGGAAGCGTGACGCTATCTTGTGGTGGTCGCCTGGTCCGCGACCCGATCTAGGAGGCCAGGAAGATGATGAAGGCGAGGGCGAAGAGCTTTCCAACATCCAGTTATGTTCACCGGGCTCGTACGCCAACGTTTGCTTGTCGATCGAAGTTAAGGACTTAGCTTTCAACGCAGTCATGCAGTCCTCGTTCGTCAACGAGATGGAAGGCAGCGGTGGGGCAACTGCTTTTGATTCCACCTCCCACACCTTGGATGAGTACTCCAAAGGCGAAGCCAACGTCTCCGTGACACTAGGCGATTCCATCTTATCTCCAGGAGTCTTTGCTGAGCTCAAGGCCCTTGTCCGTTCATGGCACTCGGACAAAGCTTTCTCGCCAGTTCCGCGGATGTCTATCGAACATTTTGGCCGGTGGATTAGTTCCAAGTCTTCGCTCATGTACGATCCCGGTATCCACCGTTTCATTCATGGTCTCATGCGGAAGACCTTTATTCAAATGATAGCGGAGTTCAAACGCCTGGGTTCGAACGTCATTTACGCTGACTTCGGGAACATCGTCCTCCTAACGTCCAAACCCCCCGGAACTGCTTCAGCTTATGCGACTTACCTGCTGACCGCCGTGACCTCACATGACCTTTTTCGACATATTCACTTGCGCACCGATCGCTATTACGATTATCTCCTTTTCATGGACAAAGCGAATCAGGGAGGGGTGGTTTGCATGGATCCAATGGCAGTAGAGCCGCCGACCAAAATTGCGATAGCGCTAAATTGGAACATCCAGTCCTTTCTGCCACCTTTCGTCCAGCCCTATTTCGAGGAGGCGGTCAGACACTTCATCAAGACTCGGTATTATATCCACCGAAAACACATTGATGTATCCCGCACTCCTCATCGCGTCTTGCAGCTTTCTCAAGGGGATCCTTCTGCGATTCAGGATGACGAAAGAGCCAAGGAAACTGAAGCCATTCGTAAATTTATCTCAGAGGCACTTATGCGGAAGATGCTACATGTGGTCACCGATATTCTGGATGAGTACAAGGATGCGATGCATCAGGCAGAAATGCCTCTCGAATTCCAGTTCCCTCTGCTCCCCGGATCCCATCTCAACCTCCATAATCCTCCTCTTGAATTCATCAAGTTCGTGTGTGCAGCGTTCGGGTGCTCACAAGAGTTCAAGGTCGAAATCGGGTTACTGAAGCGAAATCTCCTCGAGCTTGTCGGCGTACGCGAGTTTGCGGATGAGGCAGAATTCCGCAATCCCTGCGATCCGTTCAAATTGCCAATGGTTATATGCCGACTGTGCAATTCGATGCGTGACTTTGATTTCTGCCGCGACCCCGACCTACTCCCTGAAGAAGGCCCTTCAGCAACTCGTCGGACGCCGCCTAGATGGCTCTGTGAGATTTGCGGCTGCGAGTTTGATCGACGAACTATCGAGGCATCTCTTGTGGACATCGTGCGACGATTAGGGAGCTCATACCAACAGCAGGACTTGCAATGCTCAAAGTGCCGCCAGATCAAATCGGACAACCTGTCCTCGCATTGTCATTGTTCAGGCACATACCAATTGACTACTGGCAAAGCCGAGACTCGCAGAAGACTGCGAACAATCGTGAACGTCGCTATTTATCATAACTTGCAATTACTCAAGGTATGGTACCGAGATCCTGACTTTGATTTATCTTGCTTATTCGACCACTGCAGGAATACGCGGAGTTCATGCTAGATCGGTGGTGAAAAGCCCTCGTGTATTTCGCTCCATTTTTCTCATTTTATTTATTTGGTCCCATGCTTTCTCCCCCTCTTGCGCATTGTAATTCTATGCAATATGCCCACTGATGATTTTTGCACGCTTGTATGGACACCGTAGACCGTAGATTCATTGGCACTTTACATGAAGCCACTCATATTCCCCTAGTGTGCGTGCCTGCAAATGGGTCCCTATGGCCAGTCCTCGGAAAATGAGACCGTTGGCCATATCTCAGACCTGCTGGAGATATACATTAGAATTATATCAGCCTTTATTTGTAGCCACGCCGTACACTACCAGTGCACTAGCATATAAATGCGTTGTACCTACTTCCCTTTTTAATTCTTGGTGCGAAGTCAGGGAGTACCACAATTGAGAAATTCCATTTCCACCTACAGCTCGCAAACCTATTGGGATTGGTGGAAATATAAAGATCTGAGCCGGGTCCCCTCAAATATGAGAGCGGAATCGAAAGATCGGGGAGTCTCAAAAATGTGCACGTGAATAAGGGCGACGACCGAACGAATCCTTGATACTTGACGAGCCTAAGCCTTCCTATACTATCTACAGGAGGTTAGAGACATGAACAAAGGGTAGAGCAAAGCAGTGTCAGAGTCCCTGTGCCGGCGGTGAATATTCTTGGTAAAACACAGGTAGAGGGTTTGGTCCAGATTGGCGAGTCGACGGCGTGGCCCCTTTTGAACCACCTTGGTTAAATTTAAAATATGTTCTGAAGAATTTCTTTATTATTGATATAAACCTTTTTTGTTGAGGCAGAAAAAGGTTAGAGAGCGATGGGTGAAAAATGGCCCATTGCTTACGTTCTGGTATGGGCATTTTCGATTCAATAGTTCGCCACAAAAAGGCAGCCGATTACATAACCACCAGGGATTGGCCGAAAAGTCTATTGAATCGCGTGACGGACTCAACGCCGCCCGTCCCTCAAGTCATTCAAGGTGAGTTGGACAATGTCTTGGTCATTTTTCATGCTCCGAATGGCCTCCAGTCGACTGGGGACTGGGCCCTTTGCCTACATGATCGTAACTGGTCTATGTCTCTGTGTCCTTGGGCTGGATGGGTTTCGCGTATCCGGATGCAGTCTCTAGTTCTCGACTGTTTCTTCCTGAGCCTGACTAATTCCAATCGTTTCACCCGCCTGTATCTTCTCCCAGATGGTGCGTCGTGTTCTCGAGTAAACAAACTAGTTCTCACTTGCCAATGGTCTGAGTAGAAGGTCGAAATTGATTCCTTCTCCCATTATCGTATCTACCCAAGCAAGGGGCGACTCTTCGTGCGAGGAGACTCCAAAGTAGGCTCGCCGTATGCCCGCGTTCGAACGCAAACGCTTAATCTACTCTTATGACAGGTATTCCGCTTTGCAGGGCATAAAACAGAGCGACTCTTCTTGCAACGCAAGAACCCACGCAAGATAGCATGGACCGTCCTCTACCGCCGGATGCATAAGAAGGGCCTTGCGGAAGAAGTTACAAAGAAGCGCACACGGAAGACTGTCAAGCACCAGCGTGGCATCGTCGGTGCTGATATCGCTGCAATTGCTGCCCGTCGTAATCAGTCGACTCAGGTGCGCACAGCTGCGAGGGCAGATGCAATTGCCAAGGCGAAGGCTGCTAAGAAGGAGAAGGAGGCTAAGAAAGCCAAGGTCTGCATTCCTTTTTTTGGTATTTTATTTCATAACAGGAATGGCTAAGTGGGATTATGCTTCCTGTCCATTAGCCGGTAGCCCGACCGAGCGGTCCAGCCCCAAAAATCAGCAAACAACAGATGAAGGGCGGGAAGAGTGGGCGCTAGAGTGCAGACGTCCTGTCGACACTTGCATTTTCAGGAAGCACAACTGCATTTCCCTTGCTTGCCCTCATGTATATTCATGCATTGTCATGCTCAATATGCCATGCTATGGAATTGACTGTGCATGGTAGCTGCGAACCCTGCACGCCAAAATATATCCGTGAGAGCGGGACGATCCACTGCGAAGGGTGCTTCGCAACGGCCCCAGAAGTGCAGAATCTAATTTTGGGAGGCTCTCCAAGTTCCGTTGTGGTTGGTTACATAGTGGGTAGTTCGTCTACATTAATGCTCTTATAGGACAGCTCCACGAGCGCAGCACTAGAAGCTACAACAGTTGTCACAGCGATGTAGATCATAACGAGATGGTGGTGGTGTTTGTACTGGCATGGCGAGCTCTTCCAATGATGTGTCTGAGGAGGATTGATCCTAGACGGCTGTCATGGGCAGTGTTGATGGTTCCGGCAACTGCCAGAAAGATTGTGCTGCGCTCTTGGTTACGTCCGAGAACCCAACCGCTCGTCCCCGTCTTTGTGAGTGTGCTAAACTCGAGAGCTGGCTTGACCGCTTCGACGGCACTGCAAGCCTGTCAATCCACACTGCTTAGGCCTTTTCGTCTTAGGCGATTCCCACCCGTTAGTTGGTCTTCTGCAGTCAAACCGAAACTTCCGTAACAAAGAAACGACCCAGTCATCTACGATCCCCTTCACGTATACTCGGCATGTACGTCCTATTCACTGGCCACATCACCCTACTTCCTTCTGGAGCATCAGTATCTTCAAACTAAGATAACGTCCGGCTTTCGGATTTTGCCCCTACAGGTCTGAACCATACGACCCCTACGTCCCCCGCGATGGTACTACCGGAGGTTCTTCCCGCCCGGGTGGTGGGAATGCAAAACCGCGGCGATACAAGCGCAGATTGACACAACCGTGGATATCATGAAGAGTAATATCAACAAGGTTGCCGAGAGAGGAGAGCGCATTGATGATCTACAGGACAAAACAGGTGAATATTCTGTGGCCTTGGGTCCCTCGGAATTCGATAGGGGGTGACCCTCGTGGCTTCATGTTCCGCTCGTCTGGGTGGCTGCTAATGGCTTTTCCTTTTGTAGAAACACTGGCTGTATCAGCTCAAGGTTTCCGGCGGGGGGCGAATAAAGTGCGGAAGGTGAGACAATGGGTTGTACCGCATCGTCATCCGTATTAAAACTGTCATCTTTTCTTTCCTCCTAGAACATGTGGTATGTAGCCTAGCTGCAGCACTCGTTGCTATCTCACCGTTTCTGAGCTTTGTTATCTCCCCTTAACCTGTCTCCAGGTGGAAAGACATGAAGGTACTTTCTGAAGCCCGGGCAAACTGATTCCTTAATCATCTCCTGACTTGAGTCGTCATTAATATTAGATGCGCCTCATCATTGGTTTCGGAATAGCGGTTCTCCTGGTTATCATCATTGTCCCAATCGTCAAAGCAGTGAAGTAAACCATGGAATATTCGCCTGCAGTCCTCTTTACATACTTCCCGATCTCGCTCCCTCCTGCGCCTGTTCTTTCTTTTGCTCCGCTCCACCCTGTGAATATGTTTCCTCCAGTATCTATCTCGTTTCCTCCCCTGCGACCACGAGTCACATAATATTTTCTGAACGACGTCACGAATGTGGGCGATCCGTGCAAGACAATACTGTATCCGTTTTCCAAACTTGTCATCCCCGTGGAGGGATGGGGATTTGGATCGCGTGTAATGATATCGTGTGTTCATTACATAAAACGACAGTTCTGCGCCCATTGCTGACATTGAATTGTACCGAATGCGAAAACGTGCCCTTAAACACGTTCAGAAGGTACATACCCCCACACACGAGAAAGTAGAAAGAAAAAGAATAATGGCCGGATTCACACCTGAGCTCTTTGTTTGACCTCAAGGTCATCCCAGACGATATCCAACAATTGTTGCCCGAACATCTTCATGTACGCCATCCCTGCATCCGAATCCCAGCATCCCTTTGCTCACGACTCTATATTAGATGGGACCTCTCGCATCAACCTATTGGCCCAACAAGAATAAGGTCTCGTTCCATATATCCTTCCCACCATCTCATCCGAGTATTTGAGATTCTGATCCTTCAATTCGCTTTCACCCGCTTAGTAACCAGGGGGAGGAATCATCTTTAGGGCACTATGATACTCTTTGTGGCCGCAATGAAATTGAACATAAATTTCCTCGGTAATCTGATCAATCAAACATAGTTTCTTGTTTTCTCAAAGTAAATGGCGGGGGAAGGCATTGGTTGTGATACATATAAAATGCCCCCTCTGCTTTCATCTTCCCTTTCCTTGAGAATGTCATAAATCGCGGGACCATTCATTCATTTAGGGACTCGCTCGCCTCCGGTCACCCTTCCTCTTGTTCAAGTTTTGTCACAAACCATAGACTTTGTGAGTCCATTGTCCATCCAATCACTATGGCCGCCAAAATGTAGTATAAAATATGACCCTCGGGATATCCCAACCATCTTCCTAACCATGTCCTGGAGTATTGACAGTCACCCCGGGTGGGAAATTGCACGAGTCACAGAGCTGTGTTAGAAAAATTCAGCCGAATCATCAGAACACAGCGCCATGATGAAATATTCATCAGGGACCCAGAATGGCACGCACGTGAATCGCCGCATCAGGGATAGCGAGATTCTGAATAGCTTGGGGTTGGACGACAATGGCAGCCATTTTTCCATGCACAAGATGCAAGCCTGAGATACAGACATTTAGGATAACACAGTAAAAGGTTCCTCTGCCCCAATAGAGTAGTAGACTCACCCAGATGACAGTGGAGCGCAAACACCCCTGGCTCATCAGTACGAATTCGAAGAATGGCATAAGTAGTCCGCGTGATAACGGACCTGAAACGTTGAGACAAGTGTAAAAAAAATTGTCAATCAAGTAGAAGAGCTCCTTGGGGAAAGGACAAACCGTATCTCGCCGGAGTGGATTCAGTTAGATTGAACGAGCTTGGCGGCAACTTCGCGTACGACTCGGGCGTTAACGCTCCTTGGCCTCGCGCAACAATGTAGAATGCCCTCCCATCTGAAAGAGGCGAACCTTATAAAAAGGCATGCTCAACAACAGGGAGACCTCCGATACGCACGAAGATGATACGGGTGGTCAATCGTCACATCTCTGTTATTGATGATAATATCGGCCGCACCACTCTGCGCGAATACGGTATGTGCGACGATAGACTCATTCAGCGATAATCCCTTGTGCATCCGAAAGAGCATCGGGTCGTATGGCAACTATGTATGAGTGAGACGCGTTAGATACTGTATTGGTGAAAATGATCGACAACGTAGGAGAAGTTACATTTGTCCATGTCACATTGTTGAAGTAAAAGTCGAGAATCGTCACGTTCTGTGGGGTCAATGGGAATCCAATAACCGAATCCTGTTCGGCAAGGGGAACGAATTAATACCACGCCAATAGCAACAAAGACCAGAACGAACTAAAAACCAGGTGGACGACACAGTCTGTGGCGCCTCGGCCTTTATAGCAGGAACGAGAGCGTCCGATGTAAGGTCGGGGCATGAGGTCGCATTAACATGAGGATGAGACCAATCGTTCGTCGTCGGCAACTGGTGACTCGGAGCCATCCCGTCCTCGACATAGCGGAGAATGGCAAGGCCAAGGCCGGTGTCCCCTGGGGGAACAGCTAAGAAATTCGGGGCACAGAATTGGGCTCGGAGCCAGAATGCATCCCCAGCCTTTCCTTGAGATGTATCGATTATGAAATCATACTATCATCGGGGTTGAGTAATAGTTTAGTGGTTTCGAACTAAAGCATCTTACTCGTTCTCCAATTGGGACCAGCACACGATGGATGCCGAACGGACCCAAGACCTCCGTTTCATCAGCTGAGATGATATTCAAAGGATGGTTGTCGATTGAAACCGTCAAGAATGCTGAGAGTGGTATCAACGACAGGCGCTCAGAAATATGGGAGTGAAAACTGACCTTCAGTCCCAGGATTGATGACGCGGAATCTGTATTTTTTGCTAGGTTGCACCTGGATTTCCGGTAGCGGCTTTTGCTGGCAATGTGCATTCGTGGGGGCTTGGGAGCAGTTGAACACGCCCTTTGAGAATCATTAGTGATATGTCCAGTGCAGAGAAGCACGTGTGCACCCACAGCTCCGTCGAATAAGATTGAATCTGGAAGACTGAGCCCAGCGTATTTTGTGTGGAAAGGCTCAGTAAAAGTACCGTTAATGATAGTTTGCGCCGTTAGGTGCCTGGACGGAAATCAATAGCCAGCTCGTAAAAAGAACGAAGGCAAAAACGACATTACTTCCAGTCGGAGATAAATAAAACTCTCTCGTGATCATAGTCCCTTCCGCGAATATAAACATCGGTGGGGTTGTGCACAATTAGCGGCCCCTGTCGCAACGTCAGAACTAGGGTTATAACATCGCTGACACAGGATGTACAGACCATAAGCCCATCGGCTTGGGTATTCCCCTAATAAATATAAATTCAGTTTCAATCTTTGCACGCCGGTCAGTGAGGAAACTCACGAGGTGGGAATGCCAAAAGAATGTCCCAGACTGCTGCTGGATAGTGAACTAGTAAAGAGTGCATATGGCTTATGAGAATAAGCATTAGGGAATCAGGGTGCACCCACATTATAGGTGTATGATCCACCAGAGGGAATTGGGCACTGCGTGATCCCCGGAACTCTGAAAAACGGGGCTGTCGAACAGAGAGGCCTTTGATCAGTAGAGAAGAACATACCCGTCTGACCATATAGTGCCTATTTGGTTAATCCCATGGAAGTCTGAAGACCAACGGTGGTGAGCGCCTGGCAGGACGGGATATAATGGTAGAACGCACGGATGCCAGTCCCTGAGTCTAAGTCATTCCTGACGTGTATGATGATGGTGTCCCCTTGGTTTGCTTCGATAAGCGGGCCAGGATATTGATTGTTAACAACGATCATTCTACGAGGGTAGCCATCGGGGGCTGAGAGAATCGATTTGATTTTTGACGTCCAGTAAAACACGAAGCAAGCTCACCACCAGTTGCCCAGCTCACTCTCCAATGATATATGCGCGTCGTGGGCTCGTCCGTCACGACAAAGTTGTCGTCAAGGATGAGGGCCGCTGATGTGGTCTGTGTTAGCCCGCACTATTTTCTCCGCATCCTATGCCCTGTACGGACCGTTATTATGGGAGACCCAATCAAGCTTGTAATCATCAGGAGGACGGGGGGACATTGATCGTGTGGAGAGAGGTATTGCCCCCAGATCCGGGCAATCGCACTAAGTGGACTCGCCTCCGATCCCACAGCAAAGGAGAGGGAAAGGATGACAAAGTGCCAATTTTGAAGATTCATGACGAGGGTTGGTGAGTCCTACAGAGGAAGACTGGCTTTTATGCAGTAAATCATTAGCTCTATGGGCTGATACAGTACATGGAAACTTGTAAGTTACCACAATCATGGTAGATACCATTACCGGGCTCATATATCATACCAGGGGGTATATATCATCCCAGAGGGTGATATATCATCTAGTCCGAGCTGGCGAGGATCGTCAGCATAGCCATTTAGGGGTCACGTTTGTCTCCGACATCGCTCCCGGCTGCTGCCGTGGTTGTCATTGCAGCACACCCTTCTAGCGATTGAGTCAGCACTGCAATAATTCTTCCGCAAGACCGTGCTACTCGAGTCCTTTACGATAACAGCAGTTTCCATACTTCAGTGATCCAATTCCAATCTCCATCGCGATTTGTATGAGCCACACACTTTGGAGGACAGTACAACGCGTGCCCAAGGAGCACATCGTTCTTACTTCTCCCCACCTCCAAGTGATCGGGTAGCAACTGGCATCTACCATATACTGCAGTGTAGTGCCAGGGCGCAAACAGGTGGATAAATGAAATTCGCAATATCCACTGGTTTCGGGAAAGGAATGAGGCAAATTTAAGGGAATGTTTTCATTTAGGGTTGACAGGGATCAATAATACTCAAGAATATGTGGGGCAAATGAATGTCCAATGAACAAGAAAAAAAGGCACTGGTTCGCACAGAAAGGCCAACCTCGGGGGGCTAACCTGGCGCCGTAGTATTGAGCGTTGCGCCTGGGGGAAAGTTACACGAATCGCAGAGCTATTGAGATCCAAAAGAGTCAATCACAGTGCTGGTTCGCGGAGCATGAAGTGAGTATGGGACACACGTGAGCGGCTTCATCAGGAAGAGCCAGCCTCGGGATCGCATCAGGTTGAACGACGACGGCTGACAGTTTCCCATGCGCAAGATGCCAACCTAAAATAACGCAAGTTGGAAATTATTAAGAGCGCTTCAATCGGTCCCATGTTCACGCACCCATGTGACAGTGCAGGGCGAAGACGCCTGGTTCATCAGTCAAGATTCGGAGGATAGCATACGACTTCCTGGTGACGACAAGCTGTACATCACCATAGCATGAATCAATTCCCCGAGGTGCTCGCGGAGACACAGAAACAACGAACCGTATCACGACGCAGTGGATTGGTCGTGTTGAAAAAGGTCGGGGGAAGGGCTGCGTATTGGTCTGCCGTCAATGCACCGGAACCCCTCGCGACGATGAAGAATGGTTTCCCATCTAAAAAAAACGCATCAAGAAAGCTCAGACGACCACGGAAGAGCTACAATACAGACGAAGATGGAATGGGTGATCTATGGTCGCATCCTTATTGTTGATAACAATGTCAGCCCCGCTGCTTTGAGGGAACACGGTGTGCGCGACCGCAGAGTTATTCAGCGTGAGGCCCTTGCGCAATTGCAGGAGCATCGGGTTGTATATATACTGTGTAGAGTCGAGAAAGCCGTTAGAAACTATACCAGCCAGTAGTGATATGGCCGAGGATTACATCTTGGAAGGTCACATTGTTAAGGAAAAAGGCAAAGACTGGCACTTTATTTGCATTCAGTAAACTACCAAGAGCGGAGTTCTATTGATCAAGGGATGAGTTAAAAACCCGGGTGAATGCCTTGAAGACAACGAGAACGGACCAAAATCCAGGAGGATTGCACAGTCTTCGGCGCGTCGATCTTCTGAACGGGAACAAAGTCGTTTGATGTGAGATCGGGACACGAGTTCCCTTCAGTTAGAGGAGGTACGCTCCAATCACTTGTAGTAGGCTGATTATGCCCCGGAATGCTCCCTTCCTTTACATATCGAAGAATGGCAAGGCCGTCAGGAGCTGGGAAGCCTGGTCCCGCATTTTGGCTGCAGAACGGTGCCCGGATCCAGAATGCATCCCCGTCTTTACCATTGGACGTATCGATAACAAAGTCGTACTATGGGTCACTGGGTCAGTAGGAACACAATCGGCGACTTTGGATCGCATCACCCGTTCCCCATTTGCGATAGGCACGCGGTGAATCCCGGATGGGCCCACGACGGGAGTGTCATCACATTGGATGATCTGCAAAGGATGGTTGTCGACAGAAATCTTGAAATGAGCTGGGAATGAGGTCGGTTAGGGCGGGGCAATCGACGGAAGTGAGACAAATTTAACCTTCGCTTGAATGGCTGATCATGCGGAACCGGTATTTTTTGTTGGGTAGCACATGGATTTCCGGGGGCGATCTCTTCTCACATTGTGCATTTTTAGGGGCCTTGGTGCAGTTATAAACGCCCTACTGAAACTATTAATAAATGGGCACGAGGGAGAGATGCAGTCTAAACCCACAGCCCCGTTGATCAAGAATGAAGCAGGGGCGACGTCAGGTAGGCTTTCATTGGCAGGACGAGCAAACGTGTCGGCAATAATCTCGTCTGACGTTTGATGTCTGCGCATGAAACAATCAATAATGTTACAAGAGCTAAAGGACATTATCCGTACACCCAATCAGAGACCATCATGACCCTCTCGTAGTCAAAGTCCTTTCCGGGAATATACGGGTCGGCGGGACTGTGCACGATGAGTGGTCCCTATAGACTGATCAAAATTGTCGTACTATACTGCTACCACTGAATGTGCATACCGTTAGCCCATCAGCCATTGTGTTCCCCTACAAATACGAATATATTTCCATTTCGGACACAGGTGGACAACCATCGAGGCTTACCATATGAGAATGCCAAAAGAATGTGCCCGATTGCTCCTGAATAGTGAACTGTTAAAAAAATGGTGCGCAATGAGCTATAGGCACAGTGACGATAGAAATATGGGACATCATACTTCATACGTGAATGAACCGCCGGACGGTATTGGGCACTGAGTAACTCCAGGGACTCTGAAGATGTGTGATTATATATTGAAGGGTTCAATAGAGGTGCATACCCATCTGCCCAGAGAGAGCCTATTTGGTTGATTCCATGGAAGTCTGGAGGGCGACGGTAAGGTTCCAATCGGTCCTAATCACTAAAACGATATGTAGGACGCACGAATACCGGCTCCTTGATCCAAATCATTCTTCACGTGGATAATGATGGTGTCCCCTTGGTTTGCCTCGATGAGTGGTCCAGGGAATAGACCGTTAACCACCATCATTTTACGATAGAAGCCATCGGGAGCTGAGAGATTGTTTTATTTCATGGCATCTGGGAAAGGGCGAGGACACTGACCGCCAGTAGCCCAACTCAACCGCCAGTGATATGTACGCGTCGTGGGCGTGTTCGTCACGACAAAATCATTAGAGAGAACAAAGGCGTCTGAGGTGATTAGTGTTAGCCATTCATCTGGCCTGGGTATTTAGGTGGCATGGGCGCACCCTCATTATATATCACACGCTCAAGACCTGTGTTCCTAGGAGGAGGTGGAGGACAGGTGTCGCGGTGATGCGGGTGGAGCGGCGACGTTAACCCAACAGAAACCGGGTTACCCACCACTCGGAGGACAAAGAGCGTAATGGCCAGTACAACCAGGTGCCAACGAGGATGATTCATAGCAAATTATCGAGACCAAGAGGGAGCAAGAAACCGAAGGCATTTTTATGTGAACCCATTACTCTGAGATGGCCAGCCGCAAACCGAAAAATATGATGCGGAATCAGAAGCATGATGGTTCCTTTACATAGCCTGTGTGCAAATCGGACGATCCTCGCCGGGCAGCGATGATGAGTAAACAATTTAGTAAACAACTCCTAAGCTTTTCATGACGGCGATGCTTTTCATATGCGCACAGGCACCATCTGGCATAGGTCAAGCTCTTCTCCCCACCGCCATCGGGGCGATGTGGCTGCGGAGCTGCCTCGCATTGTTTCTTCGGCCACCACCACAGCATGAGCATGTGACCTGTACCGCACAAAGGCCTGTCGTAGGAGTCCTAAGGCTCCACCTATTAGATTAACTATTACTCCTTGAAAAAAACTAATAGATTAGAAAATATAATATATTACTAATAGATGGGAAGTGCCGTACCTGTCAAAACACTGCAGGAAGCCTGGAGGGATGCAGAGGGACGCTTGGGATAGTCGTGGGGACAGGAGCGAAGTGTAGGAGCTCAAGATTTCAACTGTACTCACCGCCGCAACATGCCGAGAATATTATTACCAAAATAGGAAGCTTTGGTTTTCAGTTCCAGGAAGGTTTTTAATTGTCTTCCGGAGACCCTCTAGAGCGCATAAACATTCAACACATTTGGGACTGGAATCATGTGGTAGAGCCATAGAGGGTTGCAAAGAGTCAAGGGCAGGCAGGCCACCTAGGAAGGTTTGAGGGTGGTGCGAGGGAGATACAGTAATCGGGGTCATAAAAATAATTTTCAAAAAATTCTGATGGCCGACACCTGAGTCCGGAATGATCAAGAAATAGTTCCCAGACCTCTCTGGGGAGCATGGGGCCAGTCTCGGCCTGTTCTGAGCTGTGCACAGCAACCTATTACTAATATATTAGTACTCATTACACAGGTATTACAGGCCTGCCAGTAATTAATACTAATAGTATGCTATTATAATATATTATAATATGGATTTAATACCGTGGAGCCTTAACGGAGGACCCCTGCAAGCACTAATTGAACATTGATCCCACCAGACGGCATTTGCCCTTCAAAAATCCATGAATAGGTTGACCCCCTGGGGGGCCAGAATCCGTGAATTCTGGATCTAGGTGTGGCCCAGACTCCTTCCCAGTCGTTGTGTGGCTTCCCTCCGCAGTTAGTCTCCACATATAGTAGTCGAGTCCTAAATCCGAGTTTTGGATCCGATGAATTACATAGTACGATTATGAAATAATAGCGGAAATTAACTAAAACCCGATCATCCACGCGGGAAGCCACCACAACTGGCACCATTGTTGTTTGTGTTGAAGTTTGTTTATGTCGGATGCAAAATTAAGTCCGGATTTCCATTCCCCGCCTATGCACACACCCTCCGACCTTTGCTCTTGATACCATTTTAGTATCATTGCATGAAAATTCTAACACTATAGCCTCTTTTTGGTTGGCCCTGCTGGGAGCCACTTACCTCATCATCATGACATTGTAGCACTGCTCAAAGTCAATAGGGGGTTTCATGATACACTGTTAAGGGTTGTTCCTAGTACAGGGGAGTGATTATGTAATCAGGCCGAGTAGGAATGGGAAGCCCTTAATATATCTGACAAGTGGATTTGTGAGGCGAATGATTATGTAATGTCACAGAAGACGAGAACGCAGAGATCAGAGCAAAAGAACTGAATTCCCAAGAGACTTGAGACAAGAGAGAATGGATGAAGAGAGAGTCAGGTACAGACATATATTCTTGATCTTTCTAAGGAGCTAGAGTACTTGAGATAGCTACTTATATAGAGATCAAGGACAATAAGGGAGGAAATACAATAAGGTGAGGGGGATGAGGTCATGTGATGGGGTTATGTAAGAGATTGCGAGTACGACTTGTAACATACACAAATATCTTTCCAAATCACTTCCAAACAGCATCCAAATGAGTTTCCAAATGAGGTTTGGAAAGTGATTTGGGCAGCATTTGGACAGGTATTTGGGCCTCTGGAGGTCCAAATACCCTTCCAAATGGATTTGGGTGGCATTTGGAAGGGTATTTGGACCTCCAGAGGCCCAAATACCTGTCCAGATGCCACCCAAATCATTTTCCAAATGTCTTTTGGAGCTCATTTGGAAACTCATTTGGATGCTATTTGGGAGTGATTTGGAAAGATATTTGTGTATCATGAAACCCCCTAATGAGATACTCAACCTACTGTATACAAACCCAGAGACATACCCATCAGTCAGAACCTGGGTCTTCTGAAAAGCAGAAACTGTATACACCTCAGATGTCCACCAGATTTCAGGTCCACAATTTGGACTCCACTTCAATGCCTTGCACTTATGCAGTGAACAAATCCATGAATTTTTGTACATGAAACTGTCTTCAAAACTCAAAAGGGATACCCTAGCTCTGTGGAATCTCCTTATAAGCCTGCTTGCTTCTGATCCCAGTGACAATTTTCTGCCTGTCAAAGACAAGCTGGGAGACAATAGTTGGCTGCCAAGTGAAACTGGATATCTTCAGTAGTGGGCAGAGGGTCCATGAATATGATGTCATCAGAGGTGTGTGCATAGGTGGGGAATGGAAATCTGGACTTAATTTTGTATCCGATGTAAACAAACTTTGACACAAACAACAATGGTGCCATCGTTGTGGTGGCTTCCCTGTGTTGTTTTTTTGGCATAGATGATCAGGTTTTAGTTAATTTCCACTATTATTTCATAATGTATTATGTAATCCATCAGATCCAAAACTCGGATTTAGGACTTGACTACTATATGTGGAGACTAACCACAGGGGAAGCCACACAATGACTGGGAAGGAGTCTGCTCAAATCCTCTGCTCTTAAATAGTGTGCCTTTTGGGAACATGATCCAAGGCATAAAGATGACCAACTTGCCTGCCCACTCCTGCCCACTTTCTTGCCTCCATTTCCACTTCCAGCAGTGCATTGTGTCATTGGCATGAAATTAATGGCCTACCAGGTGGTACGGAGAAAACCCTTATCATGTACCTAGTCCATGGTGTGTATTATAATAATGTATTGATCACAAGTTGAGTATATATGTATGACCTTTGCCCACCATAGCCATGTGTGGTCAGTGCCAAACTTGACATATAAGAATAAGAGGACAAAATAGGAAATAAACCCCCCTTCATTACCATATTCATGTATTTTTGGGTGGTAGCCCTTGTACCATCTGTATCCAATGTTGGAGGGATAAATCCCTACACCATAGAATCCTCATCTGAGGCCCATTGTCAGGGCCATGCTGCGACGAGAGCACCAAACAAATATAAACACAGATAACTCCGACTAAGTCCGGTGTAAGTCCGGCTAGGTCCAGGAGAATCCGGGCAAGAACAAGATAATGAGGATGGGATGGAGAGGCAATCCAGCAGCCCGGAAGGGACTAGGCGGAAACGAGCACAGCAGTCCTTAAGCTCATGGAGTCAGCTGGAAGGTACTCGGACTGTAGTCCAGAGTAGAAGTGGAAATCCTGGATATGGGTAAGGCACGCGGTGAATCCCGGATGGGCACGACGGGAGTGTCATCACATTGGATGATCTGCAAAGGATGGTTGTCGACAGAAATCTTGAAATGAGCTGGAATGAGGTCGGTTAGGGCGGGGCATCGACGGAAGTGAGACAAATTTAACTTCGCTTGAATGGCTGATCATGCGGAACGGTATTTTTTGTTGGGTAGCACATGGATTTCCGGGGGCGATCTCTTCTCACATTGTGCATTTTTAGGGGCCTTGGGTGCAGTTATAAACGCCCTACTGAAACTATTAATAAATGGGCACGAGGGAGAGATGCAGTCTAACCCCACAGCCCGTTGATCAAGAATGAAGCAGGGGCGACGTCAGGTAGGCTTTCATTGGCAGGACGAGCAAACGTGTCGGCAATAATCTCCTCTGACGTTTGATGTCTGCGCAATGAACAATCAATAATGTTACAAGAGCGTAAAGGACATTATCCGTACACCCAATCAGAGACCATCATGACCTCTCGTAGTCAAAGTCCTTTCGGGAATATACGGGTCGGCGGGACTGGCACGATGAGTGGTCCCTATAGACTGATCAAAATTGTCGTACTATACTGCTACCACTGAATGTGCATACCGTTAGCCCATCAGCCATTGTGTTCCCCTACAAATACGAATATATTTCCATTTCGGACACAGGTGGACAACCATCGAGGCTTACCATATGAGAATGCCAAAAGAATGTGCCCGATTGCTCTGAATAGTGAACTGTTAAAAAAATGGTGCGCAATGAGCTATAGGCACAGTGAACGATAGAAATATGGGACATCATACTTCATACGTGAATGAACCGCGGACGGTATTGGGCACTGAGTAATCCCAGGGACTCTGAAGATGTGTGATTATATATTGAAGGGTTCAATAGAGAGGTCATACCCATCTGCCAGAGAGAGCCTATTTGGTTATTCCATGGAAGTCTGGAAGGCGACGGTAAGGTTCCAATCGGTCCTAATCACGAAAACGATATGTAGGACGCACGAAATACGGCTCCTTGATCCAAATCATTCTTCACGTGGATAATGATGGTGTCCCCTTGGTTCGCCTCGATGAGTGGTCAGGAATAGACCGTTAACCACCATCATTTTACGATAGAAGCCATCGGGAGCTGAGAGATTGTTTTATTTCATGGCATCTGGAAAGGGCGGGGACACTGACCGCCAGTACCCAACTCAACCGCCAGTGATATGTACGCGTCGTGGGCGTGTTCGTCACGACAAAATCCCTGGAGAGAACAAACGCATCTAAAATGATTAGTGTTAGCCGTTCGTCTGCCTTGGGTATTTATATAGT
>MU129057.1:62654-74519 GCA_014904985.1 Hydnum rufescens UP504
GATCCTGAGTTTAACATTAAGGGAATAGGTACAGTGAGGCTAACCTGTAGTCCGGAGTAGAACGGAAATCCTGAGAGACCAAAGCTGAGTCTCTGGATTCGCCCCGGACTACTTATACATAGGTCCTATACTACGGGGGACTGATCGCTTAATGAGAGGTGGTTACAGGGGGCCAGGCACAAGAGGGGAGTGGCAGGGATGGAAAGTGGAGGGACAGGGACAGGGCCAGGGGTAAGTGTGTGGAACCGAAAGTAAGGAAATGCGGAAATGAGGGGGAATGAAACGGAGACAGGGACAAATTGGAAACAGGCTGGAACCAAAACCGAAACAAACCGGAAACAAATCCGGAATTAACCGGGAAACGGACGAACTCTGACATTACCCCCCTCTTAAGCCCGATCGTCCTGAGCAGGCTGGAAGGATTGATCCCGGAAGCATCCGGAAGTTTTGTGCCACATAACATGTCAGGCAAATAATCGTTCTCCATTCGAAGAGCTTGTCTCCGCCATGAAGGCTGCGCAGAGCGTTGAGGGAGGCACAGAGAGGAGGCCAGGCTCACGGAGAGGAGCGAAGAAGGAAGAGGCGAAGCGGAAAGGCGGCTGGAGGTGGCGCGTTGTAAGCAGCTGCAGAGGCCAAGGCTGCCGCGGAGCTAAGGCTACCACGGAGGCTACTGCCAGAAGGGTTCCCGGAGGACTCTGCAAACCAGCCGTGGAGTCCCGTGTCTTGGTGAGTTCCGCTTACTTGGTAACAATGCCTCCAGGTCATACCGTGTGCATCCGCTTGCATTCAGCACCAGATTTCTTGTGTCCCCCAGACAACCGGAACGCGGGCATGCTGGCCATGCTTCATGGCGAAGGTTTTGTGCGCCTGGGCGACAAAGGGGCATCCGGAGCCGAGCCATCGACGGGTGGGCCGTGCTCGTGCTCCTGCCGCAGAAGTCCAGCTCCGACTGCGAGCCTCGGAACAAAAGCGCGCTTGCGCACAAATGGTCAGCCGAGGCCGTTGAGAAGGCAGGCTGGCACCGGAGGATATGGCGATGTCAGTGGGGGATATTGAGACCCGCTCCAGCCATCCTTGCACCTGGTCCTCCTCAGGTGGTTCTCTCGCCCTCAGTCCCAAGTCCGGAGTGGATGAAGGTCTGGAAGGTTAGCCGGCTCCAGGGGGCCAGTCTCTGGATGCGGATCAAGCTCAACGACCGATGAAGTCCCATCAACATAACGGACAGTGAGGGGAATGGCGATGTTGTGACAAGGAAGATGACAGACGAAGACATGGATGATGAAGATGATGATGATAAGGGCGAGGAAATGAGTAGTCGTCGTTGTTATGTCCTCCACTCCTAAACTGTTTCCCTTTTCCTCCTTCTTTTTGTTGTTCCTCATTGTAAATAAACGTTGTTCCTTGAATCTGTCATCTCGACAGTCCAGGAGGTCCGTCGGAGATTCCCTGTGAGAACTGGGTGGTCCCTGAATGGTATGATGCGAACTCCATTGGATTAATGCGTCTCGGGGGCCTCCGGATGAGTCCAGTGGAATTCCTGAATGGCCTCTGGGCGCGTTTCCAGGTTGCTTGGGGACCCACCTCATTGTCGGAAGCCGGTACCCCTTTCCACTTCACTAGGTACTGGAGTTTCCGGCGAAATACCTGGAATTCTTGATTCGCTCCGATCTTCATACTCCTCCTCCCTCCTCGTAAGACTGGGTGGTGGTGGGGTGAGCTGTGCACCTTCTGCAATCGGGTCGGTGGAAGGGCGGATGGACACTGGGTGATTATCCAATAGAGGATGTAGAATGGATGGAGACGAGATTGAATCATTGTGGTCCAGCCAATTTTTGTTCCGGAGAGTTTTTTGGTTGGTGGTCGGTGGAGATCGTATCCTAGCCAAACTTGGGCGCCAATTTCGTATCTGAGTGGTCCGTGGCGGTGGGCATCAATAGACGTGCCATTTTCTGCAGCCCTTCCGTAAGGCGCCTGGGCTTCGTCTGTAGCCTCCACATAAGTGATGAAGTCCGAGGCGGTTCATTGTCTTGGCACAGACTGGTTCCAGTGCCCAAGTGAGGTCTGTCCGGAGTGCCAGTGGAATGGGTTGCGTGTAGAGGAGTGCACCAGTTGTTATAATGGGCGCACCCTCATTATATATCACACGCTCAAGACCTGTGTTCCTAGGAGGAGGTGGAGGACAG
Organism: Hydnum rufescens UP504; assembly: GCA_014904985.1. Classification (NCBI taxonomy): domain Eukaryota; kingdom Fungi; phylum Basidiomycota; class Agaricomycetes; order Cantharellales; family Hydnaceae; genus Hydnum; species Hydnum rufescens. Next base: position 64,838 of record MU129057.1, read on the forward strand.
GTGTCGCGGTGATGCGGTGGAGCGGCGACGTTAACCCAACAGAAACCGGGTTACCACCACTCGGAGGACAAGGAGCGTAATGGCCAGTACAACGAGGTGCCAACGAGGATGATTCATAGCAAATTATCGAGACCAAGAAGAAACCAAAGCATTTTTATGTGAACCCATTACTCTGAGATGGCCAGCCGCAAACTGAAAAATATGATGCGGAATCAGAAGCATGATGGTTCTTTTACATAGCCTGTGTGCAAATCGGACGATCCTCGCCTGGGCAGAGATGATGAGTAAACAATTTAGCAAACAACTCCTAAGCTTTCATGACGGCGATGCTTTTCATATGCGCACAGGCACCATCTGGCATAGGTCAAGCTCTTCTCACCACCGCCATCGGGGCGATGGTGGCTGTGGAGCTGCCTCGCGTTGTTTCTTCCGCCACCACCACAGCATGAGCATGCGACCTGTACCGCACAAAGGCCTGTCGCAGGATCCCCGCGAGCGCTAATTGAACATTGATCCGCCAGACGGCATTTGCCCTTCAAAAATCCGTGAATGGGTTGACCCCCTGGGGGGCCAGAAATCCGTGAATTCTGGATCTGGGGTCACCCGACCTCGAAAAATACGTGATTCCGGATCTACGTCACTATAAAAATTACAAAAAAACCGCATTTTGCAGTAATGGGTTTCTGGCACCTCCATGAGCTTAGCATCCCCCCCCAGCTGCCAGGCCCCAATCCAAATCCTTGCCACTCTCATCTTTGTCGGGATCATCGTCGGCATCCAATTTTGAGCGTCGAGGTCTCTTTTTTTTCTGACCGAGCTCTTTGACGGCCCTTAAAATGTGGCCCTGATTGCGAGTGACCTTGCCCAGCATGGTATTGGTAATGCCTGTGAGAACAAGTGAGCCATCATCTTTGAATGGGGCATCTGACCCAGTAGACAAACAAATGAGCTGGCAGCAAGGGGGTGTGAGGAATCAAATACTGGAACTCAGGTCGAATTATGAAGTTAAGACCTGAAGGGGAGGGTACCCTTTAAATCCGCCTATATCCGTCGGAGCCGAGGTGGATATACGGACCTAACGGATGTAAGACCAAATATAGGTAATAATTTAGCCTGTGAAAACTTGGCACATGACCTGACTGCATCATTTTTATCACCAGCAAGTCTCTTATCTGCCTAGGACTGCTGTATCAATGACCAAAAAGAAGAATGGGATTATTATTTGACCTCAGAGTTGTTGGAGTAGACGGTTATTGGCTACGGCATATTGGTGTCACGTGCCCGTTTGTGGGCGGCCTCTACCCCTCCCCGCTCTTCTGGCCTGCTCTAGGGCCGACCCCTTTTATTATATATAGTGTAGGTACTACACATAGTTTCTCACTGGTTTGTACCTCTGCATCTTTGATCTATTGCATAAGGTTCTTTTCACACAAAGAGTCAGCATCATTTATATTTTCTCCAGGAACCAAATTCAAGTCTCTATTCTAGGTCAATGAATATGGCTCTGACTGGGTGGAGGGGGGTCCAAATGTTGAAGCATCACTGTCAAGCACTTGAGGATTCACACAACAATTGGAGCTCAGGCTAACAAGGGATTTGGTACATCCTGAGACATGATACGAGGATTATGCTGACTAAGCAATGAGTTGCCATCCCCCAATTCCAACATGAAATACCACCAAGAGGTCAAGTGACCCCAAATTGCAATACTGGTCAACAGGACTGAAGATAGACAGGTCTGTGGATGGGGATTAGCAGTTAAATAAGTGGCAAAGGGTAGAAGTATGACCTTGGTTATCATGTGCAGCTTGATTACCAATGTATTACAGCTTAAAACTATCCAGAAGCCTCATAAAGCATTCCTAAGTTCCCCCAGTGACTCCCTAAAATGAGGTCAAAAAAAGTATTTAGGGTCCCCAGAGGGGGGGGGTACCTATGTTCCTGGATTTGATCATGTGCACCCCCTTGGCTGGCAGTGATCAATGTGAAGTGCTTGTGGGCACATGATTGTCATTGAAAAAGTTGCCACCATTCTTGTAAAGTAGTTCCAGATTTGAAGAACCCCTCAGTCCAATACAACTCAATGACAATATTCAAGATGGCAGATATTTCAGGACTGGAATGAATCCAACCATGGGTGCTGTTGGAGGGATAAATCCCTACACCATAGAATCCTCATCCAAGGCCAATTTTCCAAACAAACAAATGGATTGAATGTCCATCCCATCCTTAATTTTCAAACTGTTCATTCATTGGAGAAACAGTCCAAATTCTACATGTCTGAAACCCATCATTCCACATCCTTCCTTTGCCCTAAGGGCAACCAATTGTGATTATGTAATGGCACAGACTGTGCCTGGCCATCATTCTGGACCTGTGGACCTGTCACATGATCAAAAAGGTCACTCTCAAGGAGTATTTTTCTAACTTCTCTGCCAATCTTGATTGGATTGACTTGGAATGACTGCACCCAGAAAGATATGAATCATACCTATTGAACAGTACCAAACATGCAATGAATGGATCAAAAACATGGTCCCTGTACCATTATCTTTCCATGATTCATACTCTGAAGGAGTATTTCTTGATTTTCAAAGCCAGTTCTTATCCAATTCACTCATGACTACCACACCCTGAAAGCTGTTAAAACTGTGCATTGAATGGTACCAAGGGCAAAATAATTGGATGAGAACTCCATTTTTCACAAGACAACTCCCTCCCCATGACTCCCCCTTTGCTCCACCATCACAAATAGCAAATTACTTCTGGCCCTCTTATGTCCAATGTAAAGGGCACTCAGAGAAACCTATTCCACCATTCCTTAAGGGAATCTAATCCATTTCAAGGGAGGAATGGCTTGTAAAGTGTTTTTTTTTTTCCCTTTTTCACTTGATTCTTGAATATCTCCACCAGTTTTGAAGCTTTTATCTTCATTTCTTTTTGATTATGCTTCCCTTATCTCTGCTTTTCTTCCAGGATTTTGAATTATGGTCTGGAATGTATATAAAGGGGAGGGAGCATGTAAATATTTGGTTTTTCCCTATCACAGTTTGAGGCACTGAAGTATTGCTGCTGTCTAGAGGAGATTTCCCACTTGTCAAGACTGTGTACAGCCACATTTAGACTGAATAGTCAAGAGGATGACTTCAGGGTGTGGCCTTGACATCTTATTTTGTGACACTGATCCATTCCCTGGAGCAATCACTGTTCATTAGGATTTTCTATTATCCAAAAAGACCTTCATTTCCCCAGACCTGAATATTCAAATTGTCCCCATGGCTCCCTTCATTTGTCCTCTCCTCAATGACATGGACAGTAGTTGGATTGGTTCTTAACAATCCTGCTTACACTGTTCAACTTGTGTTTGGTACCACTTGAAAGGTGTGAATTGCAGCTTTCCAAGCATTATATGGGTGAGCATTCTGATCAAAACTAATGGGGTTATAGAACCAATTCAGTTTCTGCATGTAGCCATAATTAATTTCATAATTGGTCATGTGATTATCCAAAGGCTGGAAGTGGTGGAATTTCACATTTTCTGATACTGGATGTTTTTATCTTCCACAATGGATACAAACTGCTTTCTCTGCATCAAATCCCACCCCATGCTAGGGATGCCTAGGTTCAGTTTTGGTTTGGCTTTTGCCAATTTGGGCAAAACCTAAACCAGACCTGAACCTGACCTGAGGTTTAGTTCCAGAGTGGTTTGGTTTGGGCTTAAACCAGGTTTAAACCTGAAACCTGAGATACAGGAGAAGCAAAACATTTTAGTAAGTACTACAGACCCCCTGTGTGAGTCTTTGCATTGATCACTTCCTTTGCATCCCATTTTCCATTCATATCTCATTCACACCCCTCCTTCACATCAATTTTCTGCTTACATATCTTCAGGGGATGGCCATGTGGAGCATTCTGGGAGGTGAAATGAAGGGATATCTCCAGGTTCTGGAGATTAATTTGAGCATAGTCCAATGGTTAAGGTGTTTTGTTGCTTGTTGATAATGGGGACAAGTGCATGGGATGGGATTTGATGCAGAAACAGCAGTTTGCATCCATAATAGACCTTCTTGGTATCATTCGATGCGGATTTTTAACAGCTTTCTGGATGCGGTGGTTTCGAGCAGATTGGATGAAAACTGACAGAGAAATTCATTTTTTACTGATGGGTGTTGATTCTGATAGTAATATCATTTTGTAGAGTTCATTTTTGATCTGTTCTTTACATGCTCAGTACCATTGGATGCATATTTTTTATATCTTTCCAGGCGTGGTTGTTCTGAGAGGATTGAATGTGAACTGACAGAGAAATTCGTTTTTTTACTGGAAATCCTGGATTTTGATAGTAAAATTGGCCTGGAGAGTGCAGTTTTGGTCCATTTGACTTGTGTTTGGTACCATTAAAAAGGTGTGAATTGTAGATTTCCAAGAGTCATATGGGCATACCTCTCCAATCAAAACTGACAGAGTTATAGAACAAATTCAATTTCTGTGCATAGCCATAATTAATTCTGTAATTGGTCATGTGATTGTCCAAAGGCTGGGAGTGGTGTGATTTCGCATTTTCTGATACTGGATGTTTTTATCTTCCACAGATGGTGAACACTTTTAATGGCAGCCCCTTGCAATGTCATTTGCCTTTTTTCACAGTTATATGATTGAGATCTGATCATGCCTCCTTGTGTAGAACCACCATGTCCATCCTTTGAACCAAAGTGAGATTTCCTGTGAGTTTATGCTTCAAATTTGGTGATGGAAGTCACTTATTGTTGGGTAAGGGTCATTAATATCCGCGTTTTTAATAGTTTTTCCTTTGTATTGTCCTAGGATTTTTAAGCGAATACCCACTTTGGATGATATCATTAGGGTGGAGGTCAAGAGCATCCATGGAGAAGGTTCATTGGGGCACAGTCATGTTTTCTGGAATACAGAGAAGGACAAATTCGATTTTGAGATCATGGTGTAGTGAGGGTCAATTGTTATGTGGTTCTCCAAACTTGTATGTTGTCCAGTCAACTCTTTTTGTCTTTATAACACCATCGAATGTGACTTGGGGATTTGGATAATAGCAGATAATCATGTGGGGTTTGAGATGGGTGAATGGTTCGGGGTATGGGTAATTGAATTGCTGATATATAATTGTGTGAAGTTCCAATGGCATGGTGAACACTTTTTGATTCATGCCTTGAGGATAGTCATTTGATTTGCTTTTATGTCACTTTTGCATCCATAGACCAATTGATCATGTGTCCATTTAATTTTGCTTAGGCTTTCCATGGATTCGGATTCCTTCATTGATTGGCAGGGTTGCTTCCATTCATATTTTGCTGTCATCTTCTCCAACCTGGTCAGCCACAAATATACATCTAGTTAGATACAATGAGCCTTGCATTTAAATAGTCTAACTAGATGTTTTTAGGCTGGGGCCCCTGGGGCTGGCTAACATGATTTGTGTGATTCAGGCAGGGGCCCCAGGGGCCCCTGCCTCTCACCTTAGACTGGGACTTAGAGATTCTCAGACAACAGTGGGCTACACAGGCTTATTGGGGATAGTCACCATTATGTATTATGATGCAGCAGGCCATATGGGCTTATTGGGGGTAGTTCCATTTATAATTATTTATTTATTATCACTATATTATACATGGGTGGTGTCAGGGCCACGCTGCGACGAGAGCACCAAACAAATATAAACACAGATAATTCCGGCTAAGTCCGGGATAAGTCCGGCTAAGTCTGAGAGAATCCGGGCAGGAACAAGATAACGAAGATAGGAGGGGACGGAGAGGCAATCCAGCAGCCCGGAAGGGACTAGGCGGAAATGAGCACAGCGGTCCTTAAGCTCGTGGAGTCAACTGGAAAATACTCGGACCTGTAGTCCGGAGTAACAGCGGAAATCCTGAGAGACCAAAGCTGGGGTCTCTGGACTTCGCTCTTGGACTACTTATACATGATGACTATACTACGGGGGAGTGATCGCTAAACTGGAGGTGGTTACAAGGGGGACAGGAACAGGAACAGGAACAGGAACTCGGCCAGGGGGTGAACCGGAAGCAATGGGAAATGAAAGGGAAATGAAAAGGAAATGAAACCAAGATAGGGTTGGACCGGAGTCAAACCGGAATCAAGCCGGAAGCAAAGTGGACTTGGGCGAGGGAAATAAGTGGAGAACCGGACTGGAGGTGGGCGGACGAGGACCGGAGTTGACCGGAGTAGACCGGAGTTGGGGGCGAACCCTGACAGGTGGGGTTTCATTCAGTGCCCCATTATTTTATTTATTGATTTATTTAAAAATTCAATTAATATACCACACACCTGCTTGGGCAGGTGTGGTACTGTCCACACAAATCAAAAAGAAAAAACAGTACTACTTGTAGCACCACACCCCCACTTGGGCAGGTGTGTGGTACTGTCCATACAAATCAAAAAGAAAAAAAAAAAAGTACTACTTAGTAGCACCACACACCTGCTTGGGTGGGTGTGTGGTACCATCCCTCAAAATTAGAAAAAAAAAAGGATTGAGTAGCACCACACACCCACTAGGGCAGGTGTGTGGTACAGGGGGGCTGGGCTTGGCGATTCACCATTGGGTGGGACGTTGGGACGAGTTGCGGGTCACAGGTCACAGCTCGTCATTTCAGCAGCTTCAATTTGGATCCTAAAATAATAGCATACATTAGTAAAAAAAACATTGAAGTGATGCAAAGGAGCAGCTTGGGCTGCTCCTTTTGCATCACTGTACATATAGAAATCTGAAAAAAAACCTACACACCCACCAAAGTGGGTGTGTGGTCCTGATTTTGCACCCTGGTCACATGCTTTGTACTCAGTTTTGCATATGGGGGGGTGTCTGTTGGGGTGGGTCATGGTTTCAGGAGCCTTGATTTGATTCCTAGAATGATAGTGTATGTTAGTAAAAAATCATCCAAGTGATGCAAAAGGAGCAGCTTGTGCTGCTCCTTTTGCATTGCTGTACACATCAGCACAGTCAGCCACAAATGTAGGTCTAGTTAGATATTATGAGCCTTGCATTTATATAGTCTAACTAGATGTTTTGATGCTGGGGCCCCTGGGGCCGGCTAACCTGATTTCCGTGATTCAGGCAGGGGCCCCCAGGGGCCCCTGTGTGGGACTTAGAATGGCCACAGAACCTCAATATATTGGGTTTGGCATTTTCTTCAGTCACCTAATCTCAGACTTGCACAGTGGGCCATATGCGCTTATCAGGGATAATATGTTCCATTTATAATTACTTATTTATTTATTATCACTGTTCTGTGTTTCATTCTTACTGAGTTGTTTATTATTTATTTATTTATTTAAAAATTCACCACACCCACTGGGGTGTGGTACCATCTGTAGAAATCCAAGAAAAAAAAACTACTCACCACACACCCACTTAGGTGGGTGTGGTACTGTCCATAGAAATTAAAATTAAAAAAACCTATCTAGTAGCACCACACACCCGCTTGGGTGGGTGTGTGGTACTGGGGGCGTGGCCTTCACCGTTGGGTGGGTCATTTGGATGGGTGGGTTGCTGTTGGGGTGGGTCATCATTTCGGGTGCTCTGGCTTGGATCCTACAATAATAGCATACATTAGTAAAAAAATTTGAAGGCATGCAAAAGGAGCAGCTTGTGCTGCTCCTTTTGCATCGCTGTACATATAGAAATTCAAAAAAAAAAATTAACTAGTAGCACCACACCCTCCCAAGTGGGTGTGTGGTACTGGGGGTGTGGCTTGGCACTTCACCATTGAGTGCAGGGCATGGGTTGCATTTTGGGTCCTTCAATTTGAACCCTAGTTAGTAAAAAAAAATTTGAAGTGATGCAAAAGGAGCAGCTTGCACTGCTCCCTTGGCATCATTGAAGATATCGAAATTAAAAAAAAAAAACCCCTTTGTAGTACCACACACCCACCTAAGTGGGTATGTGGTACTATTTGGTACTGTGGTTGCGCAGTTCGTACTTGGTACAGGGGCTGGTCATCACTTAGGGGGGTTGGCGGGTTTCCGTTCTCATGGGTTTCATCTGGCGGGTGGGTTACCATTCTCACAGGTGTCTTCAGTGGGGTGGTGGGTCTTTATTTGGGGGTTGACAGGGTTTGTAGGCTGAGATTAATGCCTAGAGATAAATAATGTTAATGAAAGAGAGAGAAAAAAAACAGAAAGCCACACAAAGGAGCAGCGTGCACTGCTCCTTTTGCGTGATCATACTTACCTTGAAATTACCACACACCCACTTCTGTGGGTGTGTGGTTCATCTGGGTTGGCATCATCTCGTGTTTTTGTTTGGTGTGTCATCGTTCAACTTTGCGGGCAGGTTATTGTTTTGGAGGGGTTTCATTTCGCCGATCTTCATTTGTGGCAGCCTAGAATAATGGATGTATTAGTTAGATAAATTAAAACCAGCACAAAAAGAGCAGCATTTGCTGCTCTTTTTGCGCTGTTGGGGGTACACTTACCTTGTATAGAACCACACCCACCGCAGCAGGTGTGTGGTTCACATGGCCACTTGGGTGGTGCATGGCCACATCTCACGTTTTCGTTTTGTGTGGTTTCTGTTTGCATGTTGCCGCTGGGGCCCTGGCCAATTGGGCCTCGTCGTTTGGGGGGGTTTCATTTGATGGCCTAAAAGATCATAAGAAATTCAGTGCAAAAAGCAGCTCGCTCCTTTGCACATGACACGATATACCAAACTTGCATGGTGGGTATCGTGTAGTTTCGGTTGGTGCTCATGCGGATGGTGGTTCAAAGCGTGACCTAGAATATCAAAATATATGTTAGTTAAGGTTATAATTCAGTGCAAAAAGACCAGCTTTCACTGGTCTTTTTGCGCGACTGTATCTATTGGGGGGGGCAACACTCACCTTAAATAGTACCACACTGCCACAGCGGGTGTGGTTCCTGGGCCACCCATTGGGCAGTCGTCATTTCTTTTGGTTTGGCTCTTGCCATTCGGGCCTCATCATGCAGTGGGTTTCGTCTCGGGCCTTAGGCCATAATCAAAATAATAAAAGCTATGTTAGTATAAGAATTCAAAGTGGCGCAAAAAGGTAGCTTGTGCTACTCTTTTGTGCTATTGTATCTACAGACAAAACCCACCTTATGACCACACACCCGCAGCATGGGTGTGTGGTCGTGTGGTTTGTGGGTCATCATCGTCGTCCTTCTGTTGCTGGGTGTGGCTGCATAGTTGCGAAATTCAATGCTGGCAATTGCCGATACTCAAGAAGTGCCCAAGTGCTGATGCTACAAGCACAATACAGATTGATAGCAAGCATGTAGATGTGAAATATAGAATATACAATAAATATTTGTTTAAAAATGTGAAGAAGAGGATAAAAATGAGCCAGAGCTCAATAAGGGATGATATGCCTCATTGCAAAGTGGATTAGATCACTTCTATGCATCAGAATTGGCCCAAATTTAATATAGTGATGGTATATATACACCCTACATGGGCAACCAATTATATTAGATGATTCTGGCATTTTTCAATTTTTCACACCTTCAATTCCCTAAATAGGAATGAAGGCATGAAAAATTGAAAAATGCCAGAATTGTCTGATATAATTGGTTGACCATGTAGGGTGTATATATACCATCACTATATTTAAATTTGGGCCAATTCTGATGCATAGAAGTGATCTAATCCACTTTGCAATGAGGCATATCATCCCTTATT
>MU129057.1:75291-155342 GCA_014904985.1 Hydnum rufescens UP504
AGCAAATTCAAAGTAGTGCAAAAAGAGCAGCTTTCGCTGCTCTTTTTGCACCATTGGGGACACATACCTTGAATGTATAACCAGACACTTGCCATGGTGGGGTGTCTGGTTTGTGTTGGTTTATCGTTCAGTGGAGTGTTCATTGGGTTTTCACTTGTGTAGTTTCGGTTGGTGCTCATGCGGATGGTGGTTCAAAGCGTGACCTAGAATATCAAAATATATGTTAGTTAAGGTTATAATTCAGTGCAAAAAGACCAGCTTTCACTGGTCTTTTTGCGCGACTGTATCTATTGGGGGGGGGGGCAACACTCACCTTAAATAGTACCACACCTGCCACAGCGGGTGTGGTTCCTGGGGCCACCCATTGGGCAGTCCGTCATTTCTTTTGGTTTGGCTCTTGCCATTCGGGCCCTCATCATGCAGTGGGTTTTCGTCTCGGGCCTTAGGCCATAATCTAAAATAATAAAAGCTATGTTAGTATAAGAATTCAAAGTGGCGCAAAAAGAGTAGCTTGTGCTACTCTTTTTGTGCTATTGTATCTACAGACAAAACTCACCTTATGACCACACACCCGCAGCAGTGGGTGTGTGGTCGTGTGGTTGTGGGGTCATCATCGTCGTCCTTCTGTTGCTGGGTGTGGCTGCATAGTTGCGAAATTCAATGCTGGCAATTGCCGATACTCAAGAAGTGCCCAAGTGCTGATGCTACAAGCACAATACAGATTGATAGCAAGCATGTAGATGTGAAATATAGAATATACAATAAATATTTGTTTAAAATGTGAAGAAGAGGATAAAAATGAGCCAGAGCTCAATAAGGGATGATATGCCTCATTGCAAAGTGGATTAGATCACTTCTATGCATCAGAATTGGCCCAAATTTAAATATAGTGATGGTATATATACACCCTACATGGGCAACCAATTATATTAGATGATTCTGGCATTTTTCAATTTTTCACACCTTCAATTCCCTAAATAGGGAATTGAAGGCATGAAAAATTGAAAAATGCCAGAATTGTCTGATATAATTGGTTGACCATGTAGGGTGTATATATACCATCACTATATTTAAATTTGGGCCAATTCTGATGCATAGAAGTGATCTAATCCACTTTGCAATGAGGCATATCATCCCTTATTGAGCTCTGGCTCATTTTTATCCTCTTCTTCACATTTTTAAACAAATATTTATTGTATATTCTATATTTCACATCTACATGCTTGCTATCAATCTGTATTGTGCTTGTAGCATCAGCACTTGAGCGCTTCTTGAGTATTGGCAATTGCCAGCATTGAATTTTGGATCGTTCTTCTCATCTCCGAAACCACAACAAACAACTGCCTGGAAAGGCAAGCGCATGACCACACACCCGCCACCATGGGTGTGTGGTCATAAGGTGAGTTTTTTTGCTAGTAGGTATGACGGCACAAAAAGAGCAGTGAAAGCTGCTCTTTTTGCTCTGCTTTGAAACTTTTTACTAACGTGACTTTAATTGTTCTAGATTGAGGCTTCGTTCAACACATGATGATAGCCCATGAAATAACAAGAACCCAAATGGCAGCCCGACACGTGACCCACAGCAAGGGGCCAATGCATGAAATATGGCAGCACACCAAATGAGGATGCAATGTTGTAAGCGGGAATTTGAAGTCGACTCCAGCTACAGTCCACGATATGAGATCGAGAACGAAGAGAAGGGATCACGGGATCAATCTGGGTGTTCAGGTCCTTGTGAAGGAATGGTCTTTGGAAAGGGAGAATGTACTGCTCTGATAGAGACTATCTAAACAGAGAATGAAAGGATCAAATCACACACTAAGTCCTCCTCTTGAGAACCTATCAAAAGCATGATAAGTAGTGCTTATGTTGTGGAGTTTACCCTAGGACCAGTGGCAGTTTGTTAAGCCTTCAAAACTGGGGATGAGGGGGAAAGACAATCAAAATTCGCATATCCTGCACTTAATATACATCACAGAAAAATTCTATGGTAACCGGAAGAAAGGTGGGATTAAGGCGAAAATGATGAAAAAGAAATCAAGTCAAAAGCTTGAAAACTGAAGGAGATATTCAATTAACAAGTCAGAACAGGGGAATATGGCTTAACCAAGGTATTCCTCCTCTCCTACTGAACAGAATCCCTTGGGGAAAGGTGGAACTGGTCGCCCTAGACGTACCCTCCATCGGACATAGGGCGCCGGAACCATAATTGCCTTTAGTAATCAGAAAAGCGGAGGTAAAAGTGAAATGAGACATGGGGAGACTAAATCACAGAAAGCCGAGTTCTAATCCGCTCGTTTTTCCCTTGGTACCATTCGATGCGGATTTTCAGCGTCTTTCCAGGGGTGTTCGTTACTAACTAATTGGATCAAAACTGGTGAAGATATTCGTGAAATACTGAAGGATAGTGTGGAGCATGAGGTAAAATCGACCTGGAGGATGCAGTTCGTATCCGATAAACGTGTGTGTGGTACCGTTGGATAGGCATTGATCGTAGCTTTCTGGGAGCTATCTTGCCGAGTCGATCCGATCAAAAATGAGGGAGATATTCACGAAATACTCCTTGAGAGTATGGGAATAGCCCCTATTTAACATGTGACTAATCCGTGAGTTGGATCCAAGGATTAGGTGATCTTGATTATATAATTGGGACTCATATATCACCCTTGAGGCAATGGCACAGAAGACTGGATTGAGCATCAATGAAGAGGGCAAGTTGAATTGCCAAAGCCACAATTGGCTGGACTTGAGGTAAATACAAAATCAGGGTGGTCTGTTGAAGACCTGGAGGTGGACAAACAATTGTCTCGTATACAAGGTGGAGGAGAAGTGAGTAGGCCACAGTTTTGAAGAGGGAATCTGGCTTATTTAATAAAAAAGGAATGACGGGGAAATGAGATCTCTCTCTTTTGAGCTCTGGCTCATTTTTATCCTCTTCTTCACATTTTTAAACAAATATTTATTGTATATTCTATATTTCACATCTACATGCTTGCTATCAATCTGTATTGTGCTTGTAGCATCAGCACTTGAGCGCTTCTTGAGTATTGGCAATTGCCAGCATTGAATTTTGGATCGTTCTTCTCATCTCCGAAACCACAACAAACAACTGCCTGGAAAGGCAAGCGCATGACCACACACCCGCCACCATGGGTGTGTGGTCATAAGGTGAGTTTTTTTGCTAGTAGGTATGACGGCACAAAAAGAGCAGTGAAAGCTGCTCTTTTTGCTCTGCTTTGAAACTTTTTACTAACGTGACTTTAATTGTTCTAGATTGAGGCTTCGTTCAACACATGATGATAGCCCATGAAATAACAAGAACCCAAATGGCAGCCCGACACGTGACCCACAGCAAGGGGCCAATGCATGAAATATGGCAGCACACCAAATGAGGATGCAATGTTGTAAGCGGGAATTTGAAGTCGACTCCAGCTACAGTCCACGATATGAGATCGAGAACGAAGAGAAGGGATCACGGGATCAATCTGGGTGTTCAGGTCCTTGTGAAGGAATGGTCTTTGGAAAGGGAGAATGTACTGCTCTGATAGAGACTATCTAAACAGAGAATGAAAGGATCAAATCACACACTAAGTCCTCCTCTTGAGAACCTATCAAAAGCATGATAAGTAGTGCTTATGTTGTGGAGTTTACCCTAGGACCAGTGGCAGTTTGTTAAGCCTTCAAAACTGGGGATGAGGGGGAAAGACAATCAAAATTCGCATATCCTGCACTTAATATACATCACAGAAAAATGCTATGGTAACCGGCAGAAAGGTGGGATTAAGGCGAAAATGATGAAAAAGAAATCAAGTCAAAATCTTGAAAACTGAAGGAGATATTCAATTAACAAGTCAGAACAGGGGAATATGGCTTAACCAAGGTATTCCTCCTCTCCTACTGAACAGAAGAGATCAATCCATCCATGCACTTGTCCCATTATCAACCAGCAACAAAAACATCTTAACCACTGGACTACAACAAATTAATCTCCAAGAACTCAGAAATATCCTTTGATTTCATCTCCCATTGCCACAAATAACTTCCAGAACCTCACAGATAAGAAAGATAACACTCCCTTGACTACCCTTTTGTTCTGTTTATGAATGACTCACCCTCCTTGCAACCACTTTATGAAAGATAACACCTTCTTAGCAACCCTTTTGTTCTGTTTATGAATGACTCACCTATCTTGCAACCACTTTATGAATGACTCACCTATCATGCAACCACTTTATGAATGACTCACCCTCCTTGACAACCCTATTGTTCTCACATATGACTCACCTAGGAGTGAGTCATATTCTTTAAACACAGCCACCTTCAGAAAGGTATAAAAGCTGGTAGATTTTCCTGTATCCCCCCATCATCTTCTCACTACTGGAATATACTACTGTCTACAAATCTGCTTGCATCTTAAGAGAGTACTGATCTAAAGCCATCTGGAGCTAAGTCATATACAAGGTTGTTAAGACTAAGTCACTGGAAGCCCTCTATGCGAAATACTGAGCCAAGGATAGTTGCAGAACCTAAGGTTAGAGTTGCTGGACATCCAAGGAAAGGTGAGTAAAAACAAAGTTAAGTCAGAAGAAGAAAGAAACACATTGACATACTAAATCAAGCTTAAACTAGTCTAGAGTCCTCTTTAGAATCCGCATTTTGACCAGGAGGATACAAATAGGTACCTACAAATAGCAGTAAACAGTTCAATACAACACGTATAAGCCTTCACAGCATCACATCCCACGATATATCATTGACTATAGCTAGTCCATACCACAATCTTATCCTCCACTGAATACCATACCTAACTTGTTAGAGAGTGATCAACCATCAGAGCGAACCAGCCCATTGAATAAAAACAGAAATACAGTCTCCCATCTACACACTGGCTGAACCAGAGTTTGATTTGACAGTCATCGGAGCTCCCAATCCTTCTTCTATACCGGGGTAAATGACAACTTACCAACAGCATTATCAACTCCCTGCTCTTGCCAAGACAGTTCCAAATCCTGTGATGTGATGACGGTTTGCCAGCCCTTTTCCCACAGTCTTTTCTTGAGCTCTTCAAGCCATTCCGCTGGGCCATTTGTGGATATGAATATATTGTTGAGGTCAGCGTCTGGATGCTCTTCTCGTAACTTGTCGAGTCTCTTCACAATGTTGTCAATCTCGATCCAGCATCGATTGAGCACATATTGGGCCCTGCTCACAGAGTCTGAGGGTGGATTGAATTGGTTGGGAAGAAAGGGGAGGTGATTCCATCCCTCAAAACTAGCAAACATTGATAGCCACTTGCAGTCTATATGAAAAAACCATATATGGTCCTAAGGCTATATCAAGTAAAATGACAAGCAATGGAATGTATGACATTTATAGTCCCCTCTGTGGAGGTGCATGGTCAATAGACCCGGAATATGAGATAAATTATTAACAGAAAGTGAGGGTGTGAGTTGACTGATTCATGGAGCGAGTGCAGGCAGATTCCGCTCTACACCGGAGAGAACAATGGGTGACCAAGCAAAATGCATAAGAACAGGCAATTTGGAATACATCGACCACAATGAAATGAGTCTCTCAGAGCCAAGGAGTCTCATTGAGAGGGTGTGCTCATTAGCACCTCATCAAGGTATATGATGGGGGTATATTCTCAAACTTACCTGAAGTCAATTATCCAAGGTGTCGCAAACAATATATTGATGCATCGGTGTTCAATGCTCTGAATGTATTTTGCCCACTTTTTGACGATATCGATTCCCTTGTCCTTGTTGAAGTCCACACCAATCTGAGCATTGACTATGGCTGTGTTGATATGGAGATGCTCGGACTCTGGGCATACACAATCCCACCATTCAACTGAAACAGATCATGGAGCAGGATCACCAGGTGGCCAAGGGGAGCCCATAGTGGGACTGTTTATGTAGGCTGTCAAGGGGACCCTGGCTGGTCTCACTTTATAGGGCAAACCCATGAGGTGACCATCACTGGTGATGGGAACAAATGGCCAATTGTTGAGATCCCAGGTGAAGGGTGTGAAAATGTATGTGCGTTGAGCCAAATAGGCAATATATGTATTGAGTAGCCTAGTTGGGTTGTCAATGAACTAAAATAAGCATCCATCTCAAGTGCCCATGTTTCTTGCAATTGGTTGTTCAAGCCAAGCTGAGCAAAATAATAAGATTGGATGAATCCAAAGGTATGAATCCAAGCTCACCCCCCATATTTGATTGCCAAAGTGCAGCATCTTCACTGAACAAGACGTCATTAATCGCATTGTGTGAGAATGAATGCATAACACATACCTGAGCGCCCTTCAGGGTAAGGTAGGTCCAAGTTATGTTGAGGGAGGCATCTCTCCTCATCCTGCAGGTCAGGGTATAGCAGGGGTAGTGAGGTATTTTCATTGGAGTAGATGGGAAACACATCAGTTTGTAGCAGAAACTGCCATATAAACACAAGAATGAGCAGTGTGGAAGATAAAAACATCCAGTATCAGAAAATGCGAAATTACACTACTTCCAGCCATTGGACGATCACATGACCAATTATAAAATTAATTATGGCTATGCAAAGAAACCAAATTCGTTCTATAACTCCGTCAGTTTTGATCGGAGAGGTGCACCCATGTAACGCTTAGAAAGATACGATTCACACCTTTCTAAAGGTACCAAACACAAGTTGAACGGACCAAAACTGCACTCTCCAGGCCAATTTTACTATCAAAATCTGGGATTTCCAGTAAAAAATGAATATCTCCATCAGTTCACATTCAATCCTCTCGGAACAATTGCGCCTGGAAAGATATAAAAAATCCGCATCCAATGGTACCAAGCGCGCGAAGAACAGATCAAAACTGAACTCTACAGAACGATATTACTATCAGAATCAACACCCATCAGTAAAAAACGAATTTCTCTGTCAGTTTACACCAGATCTGCTCGGAACCACCGCGCTCAGAAAGCTGTTAAAAATCCCCATCGAATGATACCAAGCACGCCTATTACGGATACAAACTGCTGTCTCTGCATCGAATCCCACACCATGCACTTGTTCCTTTTATTAACCAGTAACAAAAACACCTTAACCACTGGACTATGCTCAGATTAATCTCCAGAACCCGGAGATGTCCCTTAATTTCGCTTCCCATGAGCCCCAAAACACATCACAAGACCAGTGACATCATGCTCCAACCACTCCACAAGCTCAGCAAACTAGTGACATCATTCCCTTTATGAATCCTTTTGTTCTCTTTATGAATGACATCACTATGACATCACACTCTATGGATGACTCAGCTATGACCGCATTATGACATCATTTCTTTATTACTCTTCTGTTCTACTCCACTATGACTCCCCCATGACATCACTATGATCTCATAGCTTTATTACTCTTTTGTTCTTGCTCCATGCACAGCCACCTTCAGATAGGTATATAAGCTAGCAGATTTTCTTGTTCCCCCCCCATCTCCTCACTCTGGAAATCAACCACTGTCAACTACTGTCTACCATTCTGCTTAATATCTAAAGAACTGTCTATCTAAAGCCATCTGGAGCTAAGTCATCTTCAAGGTTGTTGAGACCAAGCTACTGGAAGCCATCTATGCGAAATACTGAAGCCAAGGATAGTTGCAGAACCTAAGGTTAGAGTTGCTGGACATCCAAGGAAAAGGTAAGCATAACAAAATATGAGTCAGGGAAGAAGATTGAAGCATACTAACCAAACTAACCAAGCACTGACTATTCTATAGCCCACAGATATCCGCATTTTGACTAGGAGGACGTAAACAAGGACACACAAATATCAGTAAATGGACAAACACAACACGAACACATATAAGCCTTTCCATAAGCATCCCAGACGCATAAGCCTTCCTATAAGCACCCTCCACATATAAGCCTTTCTATAAGCATTCTATACAACATATAAGCCTTCCTATAAGCATCTACGATATATCATTGACTATTGCTAGTCCATATCACATTCCATTCTCCAATAAACACATACATATCTTGCAGAGAGTGATCAACCATTGAAGCGAACCAACCCATTTGAATAAACAAAAACACAGTCTCCTATCTACACACTGGCTGAACCAGATTTTGATTTGACAGTCATCGGAGCTCCCAACCCTTCTTCTATAGCGGTGGGATCAAGAACATCAGTAAAGACTTGGGCGAGTTCAGTGACCATTGCATTCAATTAGGCATTTGAACTCAAGAAAGTTTAAAGGTCTTGGATGCACTGTTGGTTTCCTCTTATAATGTAGTCTCGCAACCATGTATTACTCACAAAATCCATGACCTAAGTAGATATCATCAATGGATCATTGGTGACACTGGGTATGCCCTACCTTCATAGATCACCTGTCATACCTAGTGATGTTCTATGTGCCGAACCATGTTGGACCGGGCAGCTGGGGCCCCTATTTCTTCCCAGAGGTGTCAGTCAAGCAAAAAGGCGCATTCCCAAGCCACGGAAGAACAGACTGCTTCTGATTCACCACCCTGCATTCATAACCATTGTGTGGGCTACTATGCCTAGCTTTTTGGCCAATTGGTAGTACAGTATGCCTTATTGTGTCAGGATGTTTCTGTTAGAGGTTCCATTCCTGTTCGGTTTTTGTTGACATTCTCACTGTGGTGTCTTTCTTGTGAGTATGGTAGATGAGAAGGGCCAGGTCAAGCCATGAGGTAATTTTGAAACTGCATCATCACTACCACTCATGCCTGCAAAGGAGCCTAGTCTGGGACCCCTTTGAATAGATGGAGGTGGGTACCAAATTGTATTGTTCATTAAGGCACCAAATAAATCATGTGATTTGTGAGGATGAGGTCATAGGGAGATAGAAATCACTGGGGTGGAGACTGACTGTCCCAAACATCACCCTATGGTAGAAAGAATATGAAAAATATCCAGAGCCAGTTCTTTACTGCCATTTTTCCATCACCACAGCCCAATTGGGTTACCCGTAAGAATCAGGTGATTTATTTGGGACCTTAACTGCCATACATTTGGACAGCAATAGCCAATATAATTGGGTACTATGTTATGTCCATACAAAGTGATCCCAGCCTCTATATAGAGGCTGTCAGGGCGACACTGCTGTTGAAGCCACAAACAGAAAGAGGAAAGAGATTAATTAACCACACACTATCACAGTGGGAATCCTGAGTATACACCACACAACAAGGGACACACAAGTCTCGCACCTATCGCAGTGGGAATCCTGAGAGATTGAAACTGGTGATCCCCCAACTGCGAAGGGCTATAAATACTATTTCCTGCACACAGCCTCCAGCCTTCCAGAGCCTTCCACCATCTTCCATAACCTTCCGGATCCTCCTAGAATGCCGGCTCCACAGCCCATCAGTCAGCCTCCACAGCCACCATCACTAAGCCTCACTAAGCTGACGCAGCTGTGTTACGAATCCTGTGCGCACCTCCACATGGCTATGCCCCAACTTCCATATGTATCCCCCTTAGTGTATGTACTTCCAAGGCAGTGTATGCCTGGGTATTCCAAAGGTGTCCAAAGTGTCAAAGGACCGTAATGACGTGGATGGAGTACGGATTGGGACAGGTGATGTGGATTCAGGGACTGGGGGTAGAGGAGGAGGAGGGGGAGTCTGGATTGGCAACTCCATGGACTCACATGGGGAACGAGGGAATGACAGGTGCTGACAAGGGCGCTAATGCTGCCACTGGTTGACTACCCAGCCCATAGCCCGCTGGCCGAGGCCTGATAGACGAGAGGGCAATAATAATAAGAGAAATGCCAATAATGGCAAGGATGACAATAACCCCCGTAGTGAATGGAGGGAGAGAGGAGACAAGAGCATTTGAGGAAGTAGGCTGCCATATGATAGAGTCAATGAAGAATGATACTCTGACGGGTAAGTCCTTAGGCGGAAGCAAATGTCAATTTGATCCTGACACCTGGGCTGCTTGACTGGCCCCCTCGACTGAATTGCAGGGGCCCCTGGGGGCCTCCTGGTCTGATATCTAGTTAGAGCATATAAATGCAACCCTTGAAGTATCTAGTTAGATACCGATAATTGGCTGACCAGGCTGAGACCGCAAGTCCATCACTGGATACATCTTCCTACATTACGGCTCTGCTATCAGTTGGGCCTCAAAGAAGCAACCCACTGTGGCACTCTCCAGCACCAAAGGAGAGTACATGGCAGCTGCACAAAGTACACATGAGGCCATGTGGTTGTGTCAACTACTTGCCAACATAGGCTGTAATATATCCACACCTACTGTCTTACAGATCGACAACCAATCAGCAATCACTATTGCCCAAAACCCTACCTTCCATGCCAGATCCAAACATATTGAAGTCTGTCACCACTTCATCCAAGAGAAACTCATGGATAACATAATTGATCTTGTGTATGTCCCAACAGACAATCAGATTGCAGATGTCCTCACAAAGGGACTTCCCCTAGTCAAACTTGAGAAGTTTCACACAGCCATGGGGATCTCTGCCCCCACATCCAGCTGAGTGGTGTGTTGGAGGGCAGCCAGATACAGTATAATGACCCAATGACTTCATCAGTGTTGATCACCCATTTCATTTATTGTTTCTGCCTACTATTCTTGATACCTGGCATTGCCAATTACTTATATATTAGTACATGAGCATTCCATGCTCCCTCAGTTCTTTTATCAGAGACTGAGGTTAGCCCTTTTTCTATTCTCTCTTCAATAGTATAGTACCTTACCCGAACCCACTGTAGTTCTGTCATTCTAGGTACTTTATCCAAATATCAGTTCTTTTATCAGAGACTGAGTTCCATTGTTCTAGTATATATATGAGTACTCTGCCAATACCAGACACTGGTGGCAACCAATTCTAGACCCCAGAAACCCACATCTACCAGTACATACTTGCTGGTAGGTTTGTTTGTGATTTGACTTTTCTGAATTTTTTCATGTGATTGTTTGCAGTAGGAGCATGACCAGACTCCTACCCATTCATTCGGCAGATACCTCATTTCTCTGAGAAATAACCAAAAAAGAGAAATGAGTTATCTTGCCGAATGACTGGCACAACTTGTGTTGTGCCTTGTTGTTTCCGAGAATTTATCAACTCTCGTCTCAAGGAAAGGGTTGTTTGTGAAGTACTCCAGAGGTACCAATCCTTAGGTATAAACATGCAAATATAATGTAATACATGGAATTGAGGAACAAATGATAAATTGGAAGGGACTACAAACTGAACCAAGCCTACACTACAGCAAATTTTAGTTTGACCTGCTCGGTATACCCGCATTCTTTTTGTTGACATCAGTATTCACATGGCATGTGAATACTGATGTCAACAAAGAGAACACGGTGTACTGAGCGGGTCAAACTAAAACTTGCTCTAGTGTAGGCTTGGTTCAGTTTGTAGTCCCTTCCAATTTTATCATTTGTTCCTCAATTCCATGTATTACATTATATTTGCATGTTTATACCTAAGGATTGGTACCTCTGGAGTACTTCACAAACAACCCTTTCCTTGAGACGAGAGTTGATAAATTCTCGGAAACAACAAGGCACAACACAAGTTGTGCCAGTCGTTCAGCAAGATAACTCATTTCTCTTTTTCGGTTATTTCTCGGAGAAATGAGGTATCTGCCGAATGAATGGGTAAGAGTCTGGAGCATGACCCCAACATGCTTCTGAGTGGAAAAAAAAATATGTGCCTGCCTGATGTTGGTGGCAGAGTTCTCTTCATACACTTAGTCAGCACACATGTATAGTTTCTCAGGAAGTACCGATCAAGTCACTCCAAGGAGTGATATTTTTTTATCATTTCTGACCAATGATGGTTGATCCGGACAATAAACATGATGCTTCAAGATATTATGAACACCATAACTGGCTTACTGAGGAAGACAACTTGATTCAGGCTGATTAGTAAAGGTTCATTACATACATAGGTGAGTCAAGTTGACTTGTAAATTTGGCTTGGCTTCAGCGATAAGCCAAGTCCTTTGGCAGTCGCACGGAGTCGCCCGAAAGTCGGTCCAAGTCGAGCCAAGTCGAGTCGCGGCAACACTACCGCTACGGACTGTTCATGTGACCTCATGTATGATACTTGTCTTGGGGAAGCCCACTGCCCTTGGCGCCTTTCGGGAGCAGCCTGTTTGCGGTCTATAAATCGAGATTTACACACACACACTACCAGGAACTGCTGGAAATTCCAGCAGTTCCTGGAAAGGCCGGAAACAAAACCGTCCCAACAAAAAATTGGCTTGGCAGTGCTCGTCTATCGTCAGGCACCACGTTCTTTAGAGGACAGTACAACGCATGCCCCACGTCGTTCCTAGGTTCTCCCCACCTTCAAGCGATCGGATAGCAACTGGACATCTGGCATATACTATGGTATATTGCTAGGGCACAAACAGGTGGATAAATAAAACTCGGAAGGTCCACTGGTTTCGGTAAAGGAATGAGGCAAATTTAAGGGAATGTTTTCATTTTAGGATTGATAGGGATCAATCATCCTCAAGAATATGTGGGGCAAATGAATGTGCAATGAAGAAGGAAAAAAGGCACTGGTTCGCACAGAAGGCCAGCCTCTGGGGCTAACCCGGCGCCGTACTATTGAGCGTCGCGCCTGGGGGGAAGTTACACGAATCGCAGAGCTATTGAGATCCAAAAGAGTTAATCAGAGGACTGGTTCGCGTGGTATGAAGTGATTATGGGACACACGTGAGCGGCTTCATCAGGAAGAGCCAGCTTCGGGATCGCATCAGGTTGAACAACGACGGCTGCCAGTTTCCCATGGGCAAGATGCCAACCTAAAATAACCCAAGTTGGAAATTATTAACAGGCCTTCAATTAGCCCCATGTCCTTCACGCACCCATGTGACAGTGCAGGGCGAAGACGCCTGGTTCATCAGTCAAGATTCGGAGGATAGCATACGACTTCCTGGTGACGACAAGCTGTACATCGCCATAGCATGAATCAATTCTTCGAGGTGCTCGCGGAGACACAGAAACAACGAACCGTATCACGACGCAGTGGATTCGTCGTGTTGAAAAAGGTCGAGGGGAGGGCTGCGTATTGGTCTGCCGTCAATGCACCGGAGCCTCTCGCGATGATGAAGAACGGTTTCCCATCTAAAACAAATGCATGAGAAAGCTCTAACGACCACGGA
This sequence comes from Hydnum rufescens UP504, assembly GCA_014904985.1. Lineage (NCBI taxonomy): Eukaryota > Fungi > Basidiomycota > Agaricomycetes > Cantharellales > Hydnaceae > Hydnum > Hydnum rufescens. Next base: position 88,446 of record MU129057.1, read on the forward strand.
AGAGCTACAATACAGACGAAGATGGAATGGGTGATCTATGGTCGCATCCTTATTGTTGATAACAATGTCAGCCCCGCTGCTTTGAGGGAACACGGTGTGCGCGACCGCAGAGTCATTCAGCGTGAGGCCCTTGCGCAATTGCAGGAGCATCGGGTTGTATATGTACTGCGTGGAGTCAAGAAAGCCGTTAGAAATCATACCAGCCAGTAGTGATATAGCCGAGGATTACATCTTGGAACGTCACATTGTTGAGGAACCAGGCAAAGACTGGCACTTTTTCTGCATTCAGTAAACTACCAAGAACCGAATTCTATTGGTCAAGGGATGAGTTAAAACCCCGCCCAATGTCTTGAAGACAACGAGAACGGACCAAAATCCAGGAAGATTGCACAGTCTTCGGCGCGTCGATCTTCTGAACGGGAACAAAGTCGTTTGATGTGAGATCGGGACACGAGTTCCCTTCAGTTAGAGGAGGTACGCTCCAATCACTTGTAGTAGGCTGCTGATGCCCGGGAATGCTCCCTTCTTTCACATATCGAAGAATCGCAAGGCCCCCAGGAGCTGGGAAGCCTGGTAACGCGTTTTGGCTGCAGAACGGTGCCCGGATCCAGAATGCATCCCCGTCTTTACCATTAGATGTGTCGATAACAAAGTCATACTATGGGTCAGTGAGTCAGCAGGAACACAATCGGCGGCTTTGGATCGCATTACCCGTTCCCCATTTGCAATGGGCACGCGGTGGATTCCGGATGGGCCCACGACGGGAGTGTCATCACATTGGATGATCTGCAAAGGATGATTGTCGATAGAAATCTTGAAATGAGCTGGGAATGAGGTCGGTTAAGGCGGGGCATCGACGAAAGTGAAACAAATCTAACCTTCGCTTGAATGGCTGATTATGCGGAACCGGTATTTTTTGTTGGGTAGCACATGGATTTCCGGGGGCGATCTCTTCTCACACCGTGCATTTTTAGGGGCGTTGGTGCAGTTATAAACGCCCTACTGAAACTATTAATAAATAGGCGCGAGGGAGAGATGCAGTCCAAACCCACAGCCCCGTTGATCAAGTATGAAGCAGGTACGAGGTCAGATATGCTTTGATTGGTAGGGCGAGCAAACGTGTCGGCAATAATCTCCTCTGACGTTTGGTGTCTGCGCATGAAACAATCAATAATGTTACAAGAGCTGAAGGACATTACCCGTACACCCAATCAGAGACCATCATGACTCTCTCGTAGTCAAAGTCCTTTCCGGGAAGATACGGGTCGCGGAGACTGTGCACGATGAGTGGTCCCTATAGACTGATATCAAAATTGTCGTACTATACTGCTACCACTGAATGTGCGTACCGTTAGGCCATCAGCCATTGTGTTTCCCTAATAAATACAAATTTATTTCCATTTCGGACATGGGTGAATAACCATCAAGGCTTACCATATGAGAATGCCAAAAGAATGTGCCCGATTGCTCCTGAATAGTGAACTGTCAAAACAATAGTGTACAATGAGCTATAGGCACAGTAACCGTAAAAATATGGGACATCACACCTTATACGTGAATGAACCACCGGACGGTATTGGGCACTGAGTAACTCCAGGGACTCTGAAGATGGGTGATTATATATTGAAGGGTCAATAGAGAGGTGCATACCCATCTGCCCAGAGAGAGCCTATTTGGTTGATTCCATGGAAGTCTGGGGGCGACGGTAAGGTTGCAATCGGTCCTAATCACGAAAACGATTGATAGGACGCACGAATACCGGCTCCTTGATCCAAATCATTCTTCACGTGGATAATGATGGTGTCCCCTTGGTTTGCCTCGATGAGTGGCCCAGGGAATAGACCATTAACCACCATCATTTTACGATAGAATCCATCGGGAGCTGAGAGATTGCTTTATTTCATGGCATCTGGGAAAGGGCGAAGACACTGACCGCCGATAGCCCAGCTCAACCGCCAGTGATATGTACGCGTCGTGGGCGTGTTCGTCACGACAAAATCATTAGAGAGAACAAAGGCGTCTGAGGTGATTAGTGTTAGCCGTTCGTCTGGCCCTGGGTATTTAGGTGGCATGGGCGCACCCTCATTATATATCACACGCTCAAGACCTGTTTTCCTAGGAGGAGGTGGAGGACAGGTGTTGTGGTGATGCCGGCGGAGCGACGACGTTAACCCAACAGAACCCGGGTTACCCACCACCCGGAGGACAAGGAGCGTAAGGGTCAGAACAACGAGGGCCAACGAGGGTGATTCATAGCAAATTATCGCGAGAGCAAGGGAAGGGAACAAGGAAGACAAGATGCAAGAAAGAAAAAGGCTTTTTTTTAGTTGACCCCTGAACCCATTTCAACTCTGAGATGCATATGGCCAGCCGCAAACTGAAAAAAAGGTGGTGGGGACACATCCCTTGATTTCCTAGTGGATGAGTAATCACTCCGGCACTAGTTGCTTTCAGGCACAGCCCCTGATCACTATAAGTTTACATCGGAGACATGGTGGGACTGTAACATGGTGGTGACGGGACAGAATGCTGGTGTTCAGTTACCCTACTTGAACCTAAACAGTGCCAGACAAGCAAGGTCTGATATTTATGAAAGAGCCTCTTCCACCCCATTCCAGAATTCAAGAAGTAGATTTCTGGGATCTCTGGACTCTCTTGAGCTGAGTCTCGCCGTGGCAGCACCACTCAAATATATCGTGTAAGTGTCCATAAGCTTCTGCCCGATAAGCATGTGGGGGCATTCAAAATCCCACGTACTGACAGATGCAGTGCTGAACCATTAAGTCAAAATATGCACTAACGAAAAGACCGTGAGATCTGAGGATCCTGTGGCCCAGCGTTCACAACCTTAGATGGTACCCAGACTTTCAAAGAACCAAACTTATATTTGGGAGTTTGCAACCTGACTTGCAATATTCGGAGGTCCATCAATCTGTTCACAGTGAATAAATTACCCAAAAGAAGAAGCTCATTGCAAACGAATGCCAGAATCATTCCCAAAAAACTCTTACTCAAGGAGTGATGGCTTAGGTCGACCCAACTGAGAATCACTTCACGGTGCACCCTGGAGAGGGCCCATATAATACAGTACAAGTTCAGAGTTGAACTCACTGTCAATGATGTCGGATTTGTATAACGCGGGTGATACACCTTGTTCAGAAAACAGGGAAATATTTGTGCGGTCACTACAGACCACTGCTTTGCAGCTCCACAGCCACATCACCCCGATGGCGGTGGTGAGAAGAGCTTCACCTGTACCAGATGGCATTGCCTGTGCGCATATGAAAAGAATAGCATCCCTGTCATAAAAAGCTTGGGAGTTGTTTGCTAAAATGTTTACTCATCATCTCTGCCCGCGCGAGGACTGTCTGGGTGACACCTTTGACAAAGGCGGATTCGGCAACCGTCGGACGAGTATTCGCACGGAACTCCATGGGTCGAGCCCGACTCAACGCCAAAGTAATACGAAAACTCCCGTAATAGCTTGGCAGGGCAGGGACATCCCACACACCCATTCTGCTAAATGGGGCTTACTAAGAATTATTGTAGGAGTACCCTTTCCGCTGCATAGGGCCGAGTCTGGGTATAAATCTATTCCTTATTTGGTAGACAAAAGCCAGGTACTGCGGGGACACCCCGCAGACCCTGGCCGCTGCGCGGGGATTATGGGCACCCCGAACCCCAGACTGTGCAGGGCCCAGGACATTAATTAACAATTTGTTGTTTCTTATTTGACAGACAGCAGGGACGTATCGAAGGACAGTGTGAAGAGCATAATAAAAGGACCCGACAATTCGGCCGCGTCAAAATCTGTGGGAAGCACCGAAATTGACGTGGGAATCCGACTCACTGCAAGCTCTATTCGCAATGTTGAATGCTTTATAGTCTTCGTCCTCACACCTCTTGTCCTCATTATTCTCCCTCGCTATCATTGAAATGCTTATTCACAGGTGTATCAGAGCACTCATAGTCTCAAGCTGTGCTTCCTCGTATGCCTCAGTCGGTAAAAATTTTGTCTTTGTAACCACCACACGGTCCACAGACCCACCACTTGTTCGTTAACTCACGTCGCTATCACGCCACAAAACAAATTCGAAAAATTTAGTTGTTACACTCGCGGTACAGCAACCCCCCTGGAAGTGAGTGGCTTAGGCCACGGGGCCACATCCTATTCCCACCCCAGGGGGATTTACCCCTTGGGGCCAAAAGTGCGGTGAACCCGTACAATACCCTAATGAGGACAAGGAAAAGAAACCATTAGAGTCAAAAAGAACCATTAAAAATTAAACAAACAGGTAAGTAACACACATCTTACAGGGAACATAATCATGATGATTCGGTAATATTCGGAGTATCGATATTAATCATGCGCCCGGCGGCTGCCAATAATCCTGGCTCATTTCATTGTCTTAATTTGCATTGGATTGAAGAGTAACTGTCATTATCCATCTGTGCGATGAAATCGAAGACGGCAATCTAATCGATCAAACATAATCTCCACTTCTACAAACTAAATGAGGGGGAAAAGCATTGGTTGTCTGATACATGTAAAATGTCCCTTCTGCCTTCATTGTCCATTTCCTCGAGAATGTCATAAATCGCGACCGAGACCATTCACCATTGTCCATCCAATCATTATGGCCGCCAAAACGTAGTATAAAGCAGAGCCCTCAAGAAATATCCGGTATCCCAACCATCTTCCTATCCATGTGCTGGAGTATTGACAGTCTCCCCAGGTGGGAAATTGCACGAGTCGCAGAGCTGCATTAGGAAAGATTCAGCCGGACCATCAGAACATCAGCGCACGATGATGAAATATTCATCAAGGACGAAGAATGGGGACGCACATGAAGAGCCGCATCAGGAATATCGAACTTTCTGAACAGCCTGGGGCTGGACGACAACGGCGGCCATTTTTCCATGCACAAGATGCCAGCCTGAGATACAGACACACATTTAGGATAACACGGCTAAAAGGTCCCCCTCCTTCAGCGGAACAGGCTCACCCAGATGACAGTGGAGCGCAAAGACCCCGGCTCATCAGTCAGAATTCGAAGGATGGCATACTGTACCCCGCGTGATAATGAGCTGAAGCGTTCAGACAAATGCAAAAAAAATGTCAATCGAGGATTAAGAGCTCATTGGGGAAAGGACAAACCGTATCTCGCCGAAGCGGATTCGTTAGATCGAAAGAGCTTGACGGCAACTTCGCGTACGACTCAGGCGTTAACACACCTTGGCCTCTCGCAACAATGTAGAATGCCTTCCCATCTAAAGGAAGCGAGCATCATAAAAAGGCATGCTCAACAACAGGAGGACCTGCGATACCCACGAAGATGATATGGGTGGTCCACCGCCACATCTTTGTTATTGATGATAATATCTGCTGCACCACTCTGCGCGAATACGGTATGTGCGATGATAGATTCATTCAGCGGCAATCCCTTGTGCACCTGAAAGAGCATTGGGTCGTATGGCAACTATGTAATGAAGTCAGATGCGTTAGATATTGCGTCGGTGAAGACAATCGAAAATGTAGGAGAGATTACATTTGTCCACGTCACATTGTTGAAGTAAAAGTCGAAGATCGTGACGTTCTGTGGAGTTAATGGAAATCCAACTACCGAGTCCTGTTCATCAGGGGGGACGAATGAATGCCACACCAAATAACAACAAAGACCAGAAACGAACCAAAAACCAGGTGGACAGCACAGTCTGTGGGGCCTCAGCCTTCACAGCAGGAACGAGAGCATCCGATATAAGGTCAGGGCATGAGGTCGCATTAACATGAGGGTCAGACCAATCGTTCGTCGCGGGCAACTGGTGACTCGGAGCCATCCCGTCCTCGACATAGCGGAGAATGGCAAGGCCAAGGCCGGTGTCCCCTGGTGGAACAGCCAAGAGATTCTGGGCACAGAATTGGGCTCGGAGCCAGAATGCGTCGCCAGCCTTTCCTTGAGATGTATCGATTATAAAGTCATACTATCGTCCTGGGTGAGTAATAGTCGAGAGGTTGCAAAGTAACGTATCTCACTCGTTCTCCAATTGGGACCAGCACGCGATGGATGCCGGACGGACCCAAGACCTCCGTTTCATCAGCGGAGATGATATTCAAAGGGTGCTTGTCGATTGAAACCGTCAAGAATGCTGAAGAGTGGTATCAACGACAGGCGCTCAGAAACGTGGGAGTGAAAACACACCTCAGTCCCAGGATTGATAACGCGGAATCTGTATTTTTTGCTAGGTTGCACCTGGATTTCCGGTAGCGGCTTTTGCTGGCAATGTGCATTCGTGGGGGCTTGTGAGCAGTTGAACACGCCTTTCGAAAATCAATTAGTGATATGTCCAAGGCAGAGAACCACGCCTGCACCCACAGCTCCGTCGATTAAGATTGAATCTGGAAGACTGAGCGCAGCGAATGCCCGGAAAGGCTCAGTAAATGTATCCTTAATGATAGTCTCCGCCGTTAGGTGCCTGGACGGAAATCAATAAGCAGCTCCCATGATGAAAGGCGAAAACGACATTACTTCCAGTCGGAGATAAATAAGACTCTCTCATGATCATAGTCCCTTCCGCGAATATAAACATCGGTGGGGCTGTGCACAATTAGTGGCCCCTGTCTCAACGTCAGAACTAGGGTTATAAGATCGCTGACACGGGATGTACGCACCATAAGCCCATCGGCTTGAGTATTTCCCTAATAATGAAAATTCTGTTCCAGTCTTTACGCGCGGGTCAGAGAGGAAACTCACAAAGTGGGAATGCCAAAAGAATGTTCCAGACTGCTGCTGGATAGTGAACTAATAAAGAGTACATGTAGCTTACGAGAACAAACATTAGGGAATCAGGGTGCACTCACGTTATAAGTGTATGATCCACCGGAGGGAATTGGGCACTGTGTGATCCCGGGGACTCTGAAAAATGGGATTGTCGAACAAAGAGGTCTGCGATCAGCGGAGAAGAAGAACATACCCGTCTGACCACAGAGAGCCTATCTGGTTAATCCCATGGAAGTCTGAAGACCAACGGTGGTGAGTGCCTGGCCAGGACGGAACATAATGGTAGAACACACGGATGCCGGTCCCTGAGTCTAAGTCATTCTTGACGTGTACGATGATGGTGTCCCCTTCGTTTGCTTCGATAAGTGGCCCAGGATATTGATTGTTAACAACGATCATTCTACGAGGGTAGCCATCGGGGGCTAAGAGAATCGATGTAATGTTGGTATCCAATAAAGCACGAAACAAGCTCACCACCAATTGCCCAGCTCACTCTCCAATGATATACGCGCGTCGTAGGCTTGTCCGTCACGACAAAAGTTGTCGTCAAGGATGAGGGCCGCTGAAAAGGGGTCCGTGTCAGCACGTGGCTCGTACCCTATGCCGTGTACGGACCGTTATTATGGGAGACCCAATCGAGCTTGTAATGATCGGGGGGAGGGGGAGGACACTGATCGTGCGGAGAGTGATGCCATCTGGGGGCGATGGCAGCAAATGGGCTCGCCCCCGATTCCACAGCAAAGGAGAGGGCAAGCACGGCAAAGTGCCAATTTCGAAGATTCATAACGAAGAGTCGGCGAGTCCCACAGAGGGTGACCCCCTTCTGGTCTACTGTACCTTTTTATAGGGTACAGTAAGAGTCAGACGAGTTATGTCAGTTTGAAATTATTTACACTTACGTTTAACATTTCCCCTGCACAGCTCCAGGTTTTAGCATGAGAAAAGCAGCGGCCTCACTATCCCGCTGGAACGTGTCGTTGGCAGGATGACCCTTTCGATCCTTCCACTCAGAAAATCGAGACAAGAAAGCATCGTACATTGGCCGAATGTGTTAGGTGAAGGGAGAATGGTGCCATTCAAAATAGGAAATAGCCACCGCTACAGCCCTTGGCGACCCATGTTCGATGTGCTCTCCATCGTGGCCACTAAGCGCACATTTGGTAGGACACACTTGGGGATGGATGGATGCACGCATAGGTGCCGCATACGTACATGATTACCGTTGCGGTGACCGGCTCAACTGAATTATCAATTAAATAGAGCCGAGTAGGAACAACGTTAACAGCGCCTACTAGTTATGGTATTTTTTTATTGGAACAGCAAAGAGTCTATACTTACAGTAAAATGCAAATCATCAATTGCAAGTCCCAGGTGAAAAGCTGTGTGATGAGACCATTACAGTAAGAGGCTATCCTGTTTGATCGACTCCGAGCTGCGGCGTCATCAGCTGGACATACCCGATTTAGTCAAGATCAGGCCAACACACTGCCATTTGATGGCGCGAAAGAGCGTGCTGCTTCAATTTCAAAAAGACAGAGCACAGCAGAAACTTTGACGAAAAAACAGGGCGTTCGGTTGCCGGTACCGGTGAACTCTATTTTTGCATGCTTGCCTACCTCCGGCTACCTCCGTCACCCTCATCCGAGATTTCTCCAAGGCTCGCTCGCTGGCACTCCCTCTTCTAGTTCTACTGTTGCTGTGCCAAAGGAACGAAAAAGTGGCACTCAGGCGCAGTGGTATATTATATAAGCAGCCAAAACTACACTGTTTGAACTTTAGTGTCTCGAGTCCCCAAGATGAACTTCAGGAGGGAGCAAGGCTGTGAAACAGCACTGTTTCGAGTCACCAAACTGACCTTGAATGATACACCATTGCTTATGGTTCAGAAATATTTACTTCTTGCGAAGTATGGATGGACTGAGGCTCAAAAGCAGATATGCGTAGCCTAGCTGCAGACCGACAATGTTACCATCTCTGGATGAGCTCTACCGTCTCTGGCCCAAAGACTCGATCATGATGACTATATATGTCACACTTCTCTTCTTTCTTTTGTTCAGCCTATTATTTACTTGACGCCAGGTGGCAGACTAATTTCGTGAACCGGATATTCCAAGTTAAGAGAGGCGACAAGGACAATTCCACACTTTATATTGTGAGTTCACACTGCCTTCTCCTCTACTGTCTTCAACTTCTTGCACCTGGGATGCTCCTCATCGTCGACTTGGAAGCAACTAATGACGAAGGCAACACAATGGTCCTCCGTGGCCATCCAGCTTCCGAGTGGATCAAGGCCCATCGGGCACTTCCCATTAGGATCGTGGGGTTGTACTTCTCCCTAACTGACTACCCTCGAACTATGCAGCTATGATATACGAGAATAAATATTAATGCATGCACTCGGGGCCACCAATCCTGGGGCGTTTCATGGTCAGCCTTAATTTGCCACGGATTGAAGAGTAACTGCCATAATAGGCTTGAAGATGAGTGAGATACATATGTAGTGCCTGCATTTCCTCGATAATCTAATCAATCAAACATAATTTCTCCCTGAAGTGAATGACGGGGGAAGGCGTTGCATCGGTAGTCTGAGACCTAAGAAATCACTTTCTTCGAGAATGCCACAAATCATGGGGGAACCACTCATTGATCGAGGGACCCGCGCCTTACGTATCTTTGTGTCTTGTCCAAGTTTTGTGCCTCAAAGACCACAGACCTTTTCGAGTCCATTTGTCTATCTAATCGACGAAACATACAGTAATATTTTACATGGGCCTCGCGGAATCTCTAGTGTCCCAACTATATTCCTAACCGTGTGATGGAGTATCGACAGTCACCCCAGGTGGGAAATTGCACGAGTCGCAGAGCTACATAGAAAAATTCGGCCGGATTATCAGAACAGGGCGATGATCAAGTATTCATTGAGACCAAGAATAGCGGAACGCACATGAAGAGCCGCTTGGGGGATCTCCAGATCCTGAACGGCTTGGGGTTGGACGACAACGGCGGCCATTTTTCCATGCACAAGATGCCAGCCTGCCAGTGAAATACAGACATTTAGAATGAACACGGTAGAAGATTCCCCTCCTTCGGTAGGGTAGGCTCACCCATGTGACAATGGAGGGCAAAGACCCCTGGCTCGTCAGTCGGAATTCGAATGATGGCATACGTAGCCCGCGGATCACGAACTGGAACGTTGGGACAAATGGAGAAAATTGTTAATAGAGTACAAGAACTCCTCGGGGAAAGGACAAACCGTATCTCGTCGGAGTGGATTCGATGTATTGAAAAAGCTTGGGGGCAGCGCTGCGTAGGCGTCGGCCGTTAATGCCCCTTGGCCTCTTGCAACAATGTTGAATATCTTCCCATCTGAAGCAAGTAAACATCAACAAAAGGCATCATCAAGAACCGGGAAGCCTCCGACACCCACGAAGATGATATGGGTGGTCAACAGTCGCATCTCTGTTATTGATGATAATATCGGCTGCTCCGCTTCCCGCAAATACGGTATGCGCGATGATAGATTCATCCAGCGATAATCCCTTGTGCACTGCAAAGAGCATTGGGTCGTAGGGCAACTGCGTAATGACGGAAGACATGTCAGATACTGCTTCGCAGAAAAATGATCGACAACGTAGGAGACATTACATTTGTCCATGTCACATTGTTGAAGTAAAATTCGAAAATCGTTATGTTCTGTGCGGTCACTGGAAACCCAGCTACCGAATTCTGTCCGCCAAGGGGGGCAAATTAATACCACACCAATAGAAAAAAATACCGAAACGAACCAAAACCCAGCTAGACTGGACAGTCTCCGGCACCTGAGCCCTGACAACAGGAACGAGAGCATCCGATGAAAAGCCGGGACATGAGGTCGCATTAACATGAGGATCATTCCAATCGGTCGTCGTGGGCAACTGGTGACTCGGAGTCGTCCCGTCACTGACATAGCGGATAATAGCAAGACCAAGGCCATTGTATCCTGGTGGAACAACCACGTAATTCTGGGGACAGAATTGGGCTCGGAGCCAGAATGCGTCGCCATTCTTTCCTTCAGATGTATCGATTACGAAGTCATACTATCATCGGGGGTGAGTAACAGTTGCTTGGTTTCAAAGTAACGGATCTCACTCGTTCCCCAAGTGACATTTGCACACTATGAACGCCGGACGGACCGGAGACCTCCGTGGCATCAGCGGAGATGATGTTCAATGGGTGGTTGTCGAGTGAAACCGTCAAGAATGCTAAGAGTGGTATCAACGACAAGCGTTCAGAACCGTGGGAGTGGAACAAACCTTCAGTCCCAGGATTGATAACGCGGAGTCTGTATTTTTTGTTCGGTTGCAATTGGATCTCCGGTGGCGCCTGTTGCTGGCAAGTCGCATTCGCGGGGGCTTGTGAGCAGTTGAACACACCCTTTGAGAATCATTAGCGATGTGACCGAGTCACAGAAGCTGCACTCACCGCTCCTTCGAATAAGTATGAATCTGGAAGACCGAGGAGAATCCCTGACTTGAAAGGCGTATTAAAAGTAGTGTTAATGATAGTTGCCGCCGTTAGGTGCCTGGGCGAAAATTAATAAGCAGCTCCCAAGCAAGAAATGCGAAAATGACATTACTTCCAGTCGGAGATAAATAGGACTCTCTCATGGTCATAGTCTCTTCCGCGAATATAAGCATCGTTGGGGCTATGTACAATTAGTGGCCCCTGTCTCAATGTCAGAACCAGGGTTATAAGATCGTTGACACGGGATGTACGCACCATAAGTCCGTCAGCTTGGGTATTTCCCTAATAAATATAAATTCTGTTTCAGCCTAGATGCGTGCCTCAGTGATGAAACTCACGAGGTGGGAATGCCAAAAGAATGTCCCAGACTGCTGCTTGGATAGTGAACTAGTAAAGAGCACATATGAGCACAGCATAAGGATTGGGCCATCAGGGTGCACTCACGTTATAGGTATATGAACCGCCAGAGGGAATTGGGCATTGCGTAATCCCCGGAGTTCTGCCAAATAGGGCCGTCAAACAGAGAGGCCTTGGATTAGTGGAGAAGAACATACCCGTCTGACCATATAGTGCCTATTTGGTTAATCCCATGGAAGTCTGAAGACCAACGGTGGTGAGCGCCTGACCAGGACAGAATCTAATCGCAAAACGCACGGATGCCAGCCCCGGTGTCCAAGTCATTCTTGACATTTACGATGATAGTGTCCCCTTGGTTTGCTTCGATAAGCGGCCCAGGATATTGATTATTAACCACGATCATTTGACGAGGGAAGCCATCGGGGGCTGATAGAAACGATTCAAATTTTACCCCCCCAATAAAATACAAAGCAAACTTACCACCAATTGCATAGCTCACCCTCCAATTATATACCCGGGTCGTGGGCTTGTCCGTCACCACAAAGTTGTCATCAAGCTCCCCTGATGAGGCGTGTGTTAGCCCTTCGCTATATTTACTCCATATCCTATGAGGTGTACAGACCAGTATTGCGGGTGATCCAATCCAGTTTGTAATCACCCGGGGAAGGGGGAGGACACTGATTTTTCGGAGAGTGCCTGGGGGCGATGGCAGCAAATGGACTCGCCTCCGATCCCACAGCAAAGGAGAGGGCAAGCACGGCAAGGTGCCAATTTCTAAAATTCATGATGAAGAGTCAGCGGGCGCACAGAGGGAGACTGCCTTTAGTTTCACCCTTATAATGTTTGGGCGAATGATGTCAGACCAATATTACATGACATTCATAGCTTCCCATGCATAGATCCACTGCCGAGCCTGACACAGATCCATGTTTTGTGATGATGGGCGGCTTTTGGGGTATTGAACCCATGTCGGATCCGCTCTATATCGTGGCCATCACTCTCACATTTGCCAGGAGAAATGTGGGGATGCATGCATCGAAAACAGGCGCCACATTGTGGATGCCGTACACTGATGGAAATGGTCGGAGACTGCCCGGGAATACCGTACTGTATGGATGCTTGCAGTCCTGTCCCAGGATTATTTTGTCGCAGCCAGCTGATAAATCGCTTGTAAATCCGGGTCTAAGTTACTGTAGTAAGCACCCGATCGCAGCGCCCTTGCAAGCTTCAGGTGAGATCATGATGCCAAGCAAAAATTACCGTTCTCGCGGATCGGCATATCCCGAGGCCTTTAGCGCCCGCTCCTGGTACGAAAGAAAGTGATCCAAGTCTAAAGTGCCTCCACGAAAACCGAGCAGAACTTGTGAGCGGATCCGGGCCCCGGCCTCCCAATCCAGGTATCCCACTGATTGACGGGCGTGGCAGCAATCAAATACCTGATACTGCGGTGTGAGGAACTCGTGATAGACTATTGTTTTTGATCCAGAATTTCAATTTATGGGGGTTCTCGGTGAAGTCCTTGCGAGTTATTCGCAATGATGGATTAACCATGTATTGAATGCCACGGCTATGAAACATTCTCGGAGCTCCGGAAGTGTTGTGCCTTAACTCCGACAATATGGATCATGTCATGATTAAGCCTTTCACAGGAGTACCATTAAATGCATTACATAATTTAGCCTCCGCCACAAATATTCATCTTATTTTCTCTGCCTATGGAAGAGAGAAAGCAGGGTTATATCGAATACCCTATTGTAAGCTTGGCGGAAATAACAAAAAACATCGATATGGCAGCAGGAACAAACGACATACGAACGTAGCATTCAAGAACGGCAAGCGCTGGAAACGGCGAGCGGGTGCAGTGTTCACAGGAATTTTACATTGATCCGGGGGATTTGTGCAGTGGGATGCGGGGAGGCGGCACCACAGTTACGCGGATTATTCACTCAAGGCTTCTTACTTCTGGGCACCATCGGCTGACGAATCCAATATCACTGTGATGTGATCCGAAGCCACTGATCCCGTACCACTCCAACATCATATCAGTAGCAACCCTCACTTTTACACTTTACACGCGGCTGAATGCAGAGTGTTTTTCAAAGATGCTGTGATCTCGTCTTGGAGTTCCCCACTTGCAATCGTCATCATGTCTCTAACATGCAGAAGGACCTCACCAGCCCAATGCTCAATGGCAGAAATGCACCCAAGTTAAGATGCCCTGTATCGGACACGCATTGCTAGCAGCGGAAAATTTTTGTGACGTGACATTTGTGCTATTTTGTGTGGGGGGTGACACGGCCCCAGATAGACGTTTATCAGTCATGTACAACTCACTACTACCTCTTCATGAGTCCCTCCTCGACTGCTTTCTCTGCAGCTCCCCTGACCACCTAAAGAGTTTGTGTCTTCCAGTTCCAATCTGTTTTTTTTTAACCATTTCGCTCATTCTCTCATTTTTCCAACCGTTGTTACCGTTCAATTGTCCGCTTATTCTATCATTCGTTAAACCATTCGAGTCTTCACGCTTTGTGGCTCCACGCAAATAGCAGGTCAAAAGGATGGTTACCTGGAGCATAGTCTCCCGACGACAGAGGATACAAGGACAAGGCATCCCTCTCTGGGTCCTGTGCATCATTTCATCCTCGCCGAAGCAAGAAATGCAAACATGGGCATGTCAGCTACACGAACTACTATTAGCACATCTTCTATGGTTTTGCTCCCAAGAGTCTTCGTCGAGGACCTATCTTTCCCAGACCATGAAGCGGGTCGCTCCAAGGCGTCCTACACATCACTCGCCCGGTCCATGATCCTCGACGCGGGCTTACGTTTATGCTGCGCAGCGAAGGAGTGAGACGCAAAACTCTGGACGTTCCGCAAATCTGATTTCTAGATACTCCCACCGAAGCGACTTCCCCTTGATACCAAATTTCGTGGCTCATTCCTCTGCGCGTCGGGCGTAGAGGCGTGACTCCCCACCGTACAGAAGCATCGTAAATATACCGATGTTTCTCCCCTTCATGCGGATGATTTAGCTAGAGACACTACTCTTTCCCCTGTCAACTCCACAATGTCAGAATACATACTCCTCTAGATTCTGCCGAGATTCGTTCTCGGGTCATGGCGAGGAGCGCATCTGTTTAGCAATGGCGGGCCTCGGATCGACTGCCTCCCCTGTATATGCATGGCAATCTGTCTTGTCGCCTCTCTTCCATATGCAATGTCCCTGCACCACGATAGCCTTCGGTACATTGTAGCATACCACCCATCAGTGGCTTTGATATGGCGGCCCCGCCAGCGGCGTATGTCCCACCGAACTCCTGATGGTCGTCTAGAAATTCTAAGGCCCATGATTGTATTGACGGCCAGAAGGCCAGTAGCGGCGAGAATGAGAGCTAGACCTAGCTATATCGCATAGATGTTGGTGTGTTGGTGGGAATGAAATGGAAATGTTTAATGCAAGGGATTCAAGGACAGACCACTGATGAACATGACGATCGGAGTGAATGGGGTAATGCCATCTCGGAGGAGTACGTAGACGAGAAGAGGAATGCTCCAATACAAGGAGATATAATTGGAGAACAGGACAAGGTCCCTTTTGGAACTCCGTATGGCCAGGGTCGAGCTGGCGCACCATGGCAACCCAAGGATCCGCACGATCATTTTGTGTTTCGTAGAGTTCAGCGGTCATCACAATTTAGGCGCATCCGGTGTAGCAGCAACGTATTTGGCCTGAGTGGACCAGGTAGATGATTGGGCACACGCGGTCGTTGTACCAGGTTGAAAAGAGGGGAAATACACGCACCATTTCGTTTCCCTTCACCTCGTAGCCACATTTTACGTAGAAAGCTGAAGCGGGGGGGGGGGGGACGTAGTGAGTCTGAACCTGCTACAAAACGTCCGCCGCCAGACAACAATGGTATGAGACTCACGTATGTTTTCAGTGCTACAATCTAGGATAGTCTTGTACGCTCCTCGACTCTCACTAATCGCAGTCAGAGCCTGAATGATCCTCAGACCCAGCTTGGCCCCTTGAACCTTTTTATCCACCGCTATATCTTCGATATGCCCCACGATCCCCAAGTCGCGGATGAATTTGTGTTCCATGAAAACGCACCCGACGGCAACGATTATGTCCATGCGCTTGTCAATAATGACTATGGTGTAGTACGTGTTTGGGATAGAGAGGAGCACTTGGAATCGGGAGAGGTACGCTGCTGGTCCCGGGTCGGGTGTTTGTGTCAACACAGAGAGCACAGAGAGGTGATTGCGCGTATAATCGGTCGATGCGAGGGGTCGCATCTGATGCAGATTCGTGAGCAGAGGGATATCGGGATTTGGATGAAGGGGTGGCGTACGTGCAGGTGTTCAGGCAACAATTGTTTGATATCATGCGGGATGACCTTGAGGTCAAACAAGAGCTCCAGCTCATCATCAGGGGTGAATCTGGCCATTAGTATCTTTCCACTTTCTCGTGCGTGAGGGCGTGTGCTTTACGAGGGTCTTGACACTTGACAGGTGGCAAGTAGGTTTCTGCATTCGGTGCAAATCAATGCAAACAATAACGGGTTCCAGGCTAGAAGAATTTACCTGGAATTGGTATGGCTTGGAATCTGCCTTGGAATCCAAGGTGAAAACAGGCCTGCTTGCCTGTGGTGTGTGCCTGGGAGGCTATTTTTAGACGGAAAATATTCTAGATGATGTTCTTTATGCTGGAATCAGTCAATTCAAGCCTCGGAGCTGGAATTGCAGCGGGAATCCGCGGATTCCAACTCTGATTCCAGGCAAATCCGAGCCTGAAACCCCCTATTATGTGGCAGTGTGCAGCGGGCACTCAATCCCCAACTCTTTACAGCTGATAAAATATATGTAGAGCACTTGTAAATTTTTCTCGTTCGGATAGTTCCGACCCAACTATATTGCGGCTTTGATGCCACAGCCGTCACGTCTCAGACTCACCGGGGTCCCAGTGTTCTGGCTCTCCATTGCGAGGGCAGAAAAAGCACGTGTTTTGGCCTCAAGATGCCTATCTCACTTGCCTCCGAAACTATACAATGCCTAATAGGCTGGACTATAGCACTCTCCAACAAAGGACCTCTGTCACCCTCGTCTTTGATTTGAGATGTGGCAGCTGTGGAAGGCTGTGGCTGTCAAAGCCGCAATGAAGTTGGCGGAATGAGAAAAATTCGAAAGTGCTCTACATATATATGTTTTATCAGCTGTATATACGTTAACCTAATAGTATGTCAAGAGTCTAAAGCATATTTTCAAATTATGGCCAGTATCCCGTATATAGATTCTCGCAGAGAACTAGAAGTGAGAACATGGGGTTTCAGAACCATATTGGTTGCTCTGTCGTCTCAATAACTTTACTAATCGCGACGCGGGCATTGTGTGAGTGAAAAAGCGACGCAGGATGGGTTACTGCCATTTCTTTGAGACATTCTAGTCTACTTCCCGTGGCGCCTGAGGTTATGGGGAGCGTAACGAAAATCGAATGCTTAGTTAGGGTGACGAAATATGAGGCCGAGGGGAGACAAGGAACACCGGCACCAAGGCAATTTTAACCACTGAGTCGTATTCTGTCCTGATAATGAGTAAATCGAGTCCGAACAGATCCAAGGTCACATTTTCACCGGCAGCAGCAGCCCAGGAGACAGACTGATCATCTATTTCGACCTCGGCGGACCATTGGTCATAGTAGCTAACTAGTAAAGAAATGAAAGATCTTAGCACCGACGGTCGCGATCTCACTGTTAGGAAAGACGTGCTGCTTTCACGACACCGAGCTCCTGTGCCAATGTGGGCTGCTTCTTCAATGTGGAATCCTTGTTGTTTGTTGGGTTGACTCCCGTTGTCGTGACATATGGGACGAAAGCCAGCCGAGAAAAACCCAGGCCGAATTGGGAAGAGCAATCGGACAAGAACCAAACAAAATGCACCATGCCGAGTTTGTCTACCACGACAATGAGACTGGATATTCCGAGGTTTAAATTCCGGACGAGTAGAATGCATCCCCTCCTCCGCGGAACCCCGCTTCGAACTCGCCTACATTAGCATCCACAACAAGGGTGCATTTCAGCTTGTGAGGCACTGGATACCAAGTTTGGGACAAAGATATTGTGGCCAGAGCATCGAGTAGGGTGAGAGTGATTGTCGGTAGCGAAAGGGTAGTTTGGATGATGTCCATCGTAACGTCACTTCCATCCATAATCTCAGAAGATGACGCTGTTAAGCCCAGGTCACACCGCGGGGGCACACGCAAGCGGCAGAGTGGCCTGGA
Source organism: Hydnum rufescens UP504 (assembly GCA_014904985.1). Taxonomy (NCBI): domain Eukaryota; kingdom Fungi; phylum Basidiomycota; class Agaricomycetes; order Cantharellales; family Hydnaceae; genus Hydnum; species Hydnum rufescens. The sequence goes on from MU129057.1 coordinate 106,365, forward strand.
TTCCTAAGCCCCACAGGCCTCGTGACCTGTGACTGCGGCCCCGAAGCGCTAAGGTCCATTGCTATAATAAATCCAGGATTTAGCGGCCAGCGGAGGAATAACTTGTATATTCGACCCCTATCCCATGTTGGAAGCAAGCATGGGGAGCAGTGGCGAATATGGTGTTGTCACGAAGATCGAAAGGGTCGGCTTGTTGCTGAGTCGAACTCCCTGATGACCAGGAAATCGGAAGTGATAGAGTCTATAAGACCCGACTCTTGTGGTTGGGACAGTAAATTTCATTACCATATGCACCACATGCCACAATGAGTGCTGGGACTGGGCAGGGGAGTCCATTCCGAGAAGAAATTTAAATTGTCTCGATTGTCAGATCCCCCAGGCGACTCTAAGGAATCATTGTGCACCAGTCAGTCAACGATATCGGGAAATCGTCCATGGCGCAATTCTGGCCTGCCCCAAATGGTACGAAGAAAGTTTACCGTCCGACACACAATGTCACACTAGTCACTCCGACAACTGATCACGGAGATAGGGCCTCCCCACCCACCAATATACTCGTTTACAAAGCGTTTTCCTGAACTGTTTTATGCAATTAGACACACTGAAGGTCAGGGGATAATGTGGAAAGCGCGCGCACGGCATCTCCCGTGATTCTCACCGTACTTAGTTTTGAAATCGGTAGTATGAGAATAGGGCTGTCTCCATCCCCGCCACCGTCGCCTGTCTCGCCAGAAGCATCTACCTCCACTGCAGGATCTCTGCTTGAACGTCAACGCGCCACTGGTGGCGCACTAGAACGCCACGAAGGGTCCCACCTCCAAATCGGTTTTCGTTGCGAGACAACGATACATCAGGAGACTTCGGAAGAGGATAGTGAATTTGACTCTGGCGATGATGGTCATGGGGATGATAAGGACCGCACTCCACGCGGGAAGAATTCTTCCGGAGGTAGACGGCTTAAAGATGGGGACGATAATTGGGAATTCGACTCTACACCTATCTCACCAGCTGTGTAAGTTTGTATACTTCTTGTCTCTACGATGTTGACCATGAGATTCTTTATTTGCGTTCTCAGTAGTCCAAATAGGCGACTGAGAACGAAGGAAGAGCAGTGGGAACAAGATGAATTCTATGCTGCGGTCCGATTACGACAACGTCGTGATCCCGTTCAGGAATACGAAGACAGAACTCGCAAGGAAGCGTGGGTACGTCGGTCATCATTCCAGATGACCAATTTATCTTGATTCTCTTCGTATCTGGTTGGTCTTAACGTGTCATAACTAGAAACTGGCACATATAAAGAATCGGGAACAGTGGTTACCTATTACTACGCTTCTAGATACGGCCCCTGAAGACACCGTCAAACGGCTCGCCGAATTGAATGCGCGGCAAGTCGAGGAAGTCCGCCTTGTTCTGGAGGAAGTTACCCTCAGTCGTAAACGTGAACAAGACCGACGGCGAGCGGAACATGATAGACAAGATCGGGAACTCCGCGAGGCCAGCAACCTGCACCGCGTCTTTGTTTTGTTTTTTGACTCATGCTTGCTCACAGTCGATAGAGCGATCGATCGCTGCGCATGAAGAAGAGGTCCGATTAAAAAAGGAGGAGCAGGAACGTATAGCTGCCGGTAGGAAGGCGAAGGAAGAAGTGGAAGCGCGCCAACGTCAGGCAGAGGCGGAAGCCAAAGTCCGTGCCGCCGCGGCGAAGGCGCAAGAGGAAGCCGAAAAAGTTGCCTCGGAGAAAAAACGTCTCGAGGAGGAAGAGCGGAAGAAGAAGGCGGAAGAGCAAGCAAAACGAGAGGAAGAGGTGGCGAAACTTGACGTTCCAAGCGCCCATATCGGCCTATGAGTGCGGACCGCGAGCTACAGGGATCCAAGAATTTTCTTACGGTGAAGTCCTTCAGAATCCCTGCAAGATGTACCTCCTTTTGATGCCAGAATATCAGGTCATCAAATCCGACATCATGCCTCAAGTCAAATCCACCAAGCTTCGACCTGATGTGCAGCCGAATCCGGAATGGAAGAAAGAGTTGACCAAGTTGAGACGGCAAATCATCCCCAAAATTGGCCAAATAACGAACACCCAAGCAGCGGTTGAACGAATAGTATGTCATCGAACGATATCTTGTGAACCGTAACCAATAATATGCTGTTTTCGTAGTCCAGTCAGCTCGATCAAATTCTTGCCCCCAGCCCTCGACACCCACAGGCGCTCTACGTCGCCCTTTTGTATGTGGTTTCTAAAGCGGTTTTAAAGCAGGCGGAAGAAGAGGTCACCGTGAAGCCGAGTACTGCTTTTCCTCTGGCTCGGGTGGTCATGGCACTTGTTGAACAAGGGCACGATTTGCTGGGCACGGTTTTTGTTGCGAAACTTATAAGCATGTCGAGTCACTGGATTGTGGGAACGGTCATCGGTCGTGAACCGGTATGTCCGGAGTCTCGCTCAATATCTATGGAGGTAGTATACAAAGCCTGCCCCATAGAACCAATCGGATGAAGACTATCGAAAGTCGCTCGGTTACCGGCCTGCTTCCTCAGGAGAGACAACACCACAGTATATCGAACGTATGGGGGGTCTCGTGACACTCTACGCAGCCATTCTTCAGACCCCCATCCAAACCACCACTTCTCGTGAGGCAGCACAACGGATACCGGCGTACCTGCGGTTCCCTCGGTTTTGGACGTGGTTGGCGCGGCTAGTAGGGAACAGTGATTTGATGTCAGACCCCGCGGCTTCGCACCTTCTCGCTTGCGCCCTGGAGACGGCTGGAGATCGGGCGATGGAGGTATGGGGGAAACAGATGGTGAAGTTGCGGGCCGCTCTAGGTCGAAAGGCGTTTGAGGCTGATGGGTCCGTTCATTTGTTGGGTGGTGAGGAAGGCAAGGCTGGGAGGATAAGACTTGGCCTCTTGCTCGATGCTTGGCAGAAGAATGGGGCGATCCACCCCCCAGGGAGGGAATATGACGAGTAGCGAATGTTTGTGTACACCTGTATTCGCCGTGCACGTGAGTGAATGGGTTCGACTCGAGGCCGCGACCCGTTCATCGGGTGTTCAGACTATTGAGGCTGTGGTGCCCGTGGATCATGGATATCTAGCTCAAGGGTCGCTGTTAGAAGTTTCTTTGGCACCTCCAGGGCCTTGAGCCTCAGAGAGTTCGCCGAAGATTGTCGAAACTGAGCGAGCCTTGATGTTTTCTAGTCTCGTATTTTCAGCCACCATGGACCAAATTCACCTCGAAATCAGGAGCACTGACACGATCAATACTATGGATTATCATTGGAGTCAACCTACGAAGACAATGATCACAATCGTGGTGCTCAACCATCACGCAAGGATTGGGCCTCCGCGCGCACAGATATGTTTGTTTACTCATAAACTCCTCACTGATGTCTGAGCCTCCTCACCACTCGGGCCTTTTGGCTTAGATCAAGTGTAGTATCTGTTCTTTTAAGTTTAACCACTTAAATGACCCCACCGGGGTCTTAAAAGGTTATTGTATTTTTGGTGCCTTATTCTTGGTCCTCTGCTTGCAAGGCCTGGGATGTCATGACCTGCCTACTGCACTTGCAGTGAGCGTTGTGGAGGGATTCTCCTATTTTATTTTATTATTCTTTTACCTTGATGGAAGCTAACCCTAACTCTGATGGCATGTATCGTCATCGAGCTGTGTATTCCTAATGCAAAATCAATATTTCGCTGGGCAGCCATAAATAGTATGGGTGAGCTGCTCTCAAGATCTGCCTCCGCCTGCGACTCGTACTCCTTCGGTTAATTTGACCGCTTGGTGGCGTATATATCAAGGGCAACAGACATTGAAAACCCCTCTTCATCTTACCAGCGACTCATTACTGTGGCCAGGAATCAAAGTCTCTTCGAAAACAACTAAATGCCACATCAAAGCACAACAACGCGTATTCCGCAATCTGTCCCTCGTGGTCCCTGGCGTTTTGGAACCTATTTTGATCTCATTGTATGCACTCGGCTGGAATTGCGCCTTGAATTCGATGTAACCACGATCCGATGGCAATGCCGTATACTTCCAGCTCTTTGTGATTCCTGGACTCCGCTAAGTTGTTTGTCCAGGAAGCTTGGCTTGCATTGTCTCTGCCGCTGGGAGCAATGTCCCCCGTGGCGCCAATAGATAACAAAGCATCTGCGTCTGCCACTCTCGGAGACCCGATAAGAATACAAGGTGTGATGCCCTTCCCCTTACTGCACCCTTTATCGCATCGACCTATCCTTCTTATCATGGAACATAGCATTCGTCCTTCAGAGTTTCGAAGATGCTGGAATGTGGGTCCACCTGGGTCTAATTACCCCTGAATAACTACTTATTACTCTCGCGCATTGATCAGGCAACACTCTCAGAGCCTATCGACGGTGCACATCCATTACACGTGCGGAGTCCGTTCTCTGGGCCCCAGCTGGACTTCACCCAAGCGATTTTAGAGGTGGCGAAGCACAGCCTACACGATGATAATAGTTTCTATCAGGCTGCGGTATCTTCTGCTCATTGTCGCCATGCCTTTGCGACCCTTACGAAGCATATCATGGATTTTGTCTTTCCCTCCAACGACAATGTGAGTGAGGTCACACCTGGATATAACTTGGTTTGAAGCTTATACTTCCCCATGATTTGTATAGTTTGGGCGTCGCGGCTTTTGGCTCTTGTCGATGCACGCTAGTGATATCCAGGGACGATGGATCCACTTCTGGTCTCCCAACAGAACCAGGGTCAAATCCTATGCCCCCGACGGGCTTCCAATTTCCTCTCGCTCTACCTCGACCAACAAAAGCACAGCGGGAGACGTGTATGATACCCTTCGAAATGTCAATGGTCGTTTTCTGGAGGCTACTGGGGGCCTAGGATTGGAAGACTCCGTCGTTTTCGAGGCCTGGACCCGTCTTAATGGGTCAGTGCGTTGCGACCCCCTTCTCAGCTTTCATCTCAAATTGGAGGAACAAAAAGTGCAATGCTACATTTCGCTTGTCATCTGATCAGGCGTCAAAGTTGGCGATGCTTTCCTCCGACATGGATCGGTTGTTCGAGGACATGGCGCTTGCCGTGAGAGGGAAGACGTCCGGCACACCAGCTCCTTCGAGCGAAGCTGTCGCAGCGGATTTACACATGCCGACCTATTCCCAACTTTCCAAGAAGACCCGTAGAGCGACCCTTGCTTCGGCCCCAACTGTCCCGCCCCGGTGTCAGCCTCTTCGCTCGCCATGGAGTCGCGTTCCGCACCTTCTGGGCCTATCATCCCATCCTCTTCTCCCGGCCACAGACGCGCTGCAAGCATGCCCAGGCCCAGCACGTCTCATTTATTCTTCCAGGCCCTCCACAGAGGTCACCTACGGAGGTTCTCCTATTCAACAACCTAGGGCGTCTCATGATGCAGCCCCGAACCCTCCTTCATCTACCGCACGAGGTATTTCTTCCTCGCTTTCCTTGCCTCAATCCAAGACATATAAAGGATATAGCGTCACGGGCCGGAGCTCTCACACGGCTACAGCTCCTGACAATATTCTCAACCTCGATGGCGTCAATCAGCCAGACAAAGATCCTACCGCCGGAACCGGCCCACGTATTCTCCGCCGTCGTGAACTGGATTCTACTTCAATTACCAATGGAAACTTCAGATATGCAAACAGGAACGACATCCCAGCTCTCCAAGCAGCCTCGCAGGGATCCCATGGCGCCGCATATCGATCTCCGGCATCCACTACTCCTCGGGACGGTGAGATTACATGTCCGGGGCGTACTATCGATGGTCACGAAATAAGATATTACGATTCCTGTATGGTGGTTGGGCCGGACTCGGCTGTTGTTCCCTATCTTCCGGAAGGTTCTCGCGATGTCCCTGGAACGCTCATGCAGCACCGGCCACACTCTAGGAGACGATAGATATGTTCCTTCTCTCTGTAAATGCACTGGGATTCGACGGCGAGATGCTAGATCATGGTTAATTACACGAGACCTCTAAATAATGATCACGGCAGATTACGAAAGTCCTTTTACCCTACCCACACTACCCTCCCCAAACAACGAGATTGCATGGATGCCCTCTTCACCAGCTCGCCATCTCTTCACCAGGTGGGCTCCCTCAAAAGCTGCCACATCCTTGTTCTTTGTCCCTACGGTAAGATGAAGGCGATTCCCGAAATACTCGTCCAATAAGGCCAAAAAAGGCTTCGCGGCATCTGCCCTTGTCTCCGTGTGATGTAAACGTAGTGCATCGATAGCGATGGCCATGACGCGCCCGTCGCAAAGTAGGGGACCAAAAGTGTACTCGAACAGTGGTGCAGGTATTAATTCCTGCGCGCTGCCTTTGGCTGTGCTGGCCGTGTCTGACTTGGAGACTACATCGCAAGCATCCCATAAATTCTGAGCGTCGGGTAAATCCCTGGAATGGATGATCGTCACATGTGGCCGTGTCGCTACTCGCCCCTCAGCAACCAGACGAGACCAAAAGTCTTGCGCGATCTGTGAGTCGTCTTCGTCTTCGTCTGGGTCGTCGCGGTGTTTGAGGAATGCACGGTCAATGAGAGCAGCGAGATCTACTTCAGCAAACAAACCGAAATAACGGGGTCGAGCAGGTGTTTTCCCCCTGGAATCGGATTCCTTGCGTACAGTGGTCCGGTATCCTAGAGCAAAATCGCACGCCTCCGCGATTTGAGTTGGCTGGGGGCGTTGGAGAGACGGAAGCAGAGGTAAAAGACCATCGACGGTACGCGTGACGGCGTCCTCGACCGACGCGTCTTGTATGTTCATTTCTATGATGTCGTCTACTTCATCCACCCCGAGCTCCTCTGTATTAGTTATAAATTGCCAGATGACGTCTTCATGCATGGCTTCAGAAGGCCGGAGGGTTTGATGATTTTCGCCGCGATGCAGAATACGGTCAGAACAAATACGGTGTAGGGTGGCGATAGGAAGCGACTGGAGAGACCAGTATAGAGCTATGGTGCGGACGGGCCCCCCAGGTACCTTGGAGACGGCCTCTCGGATGCCTTGACGGTGTTGAGTGAGATGATTGTTTCTTGGAATACGGGATTCTCCAGGGTTATAGGGCGCATATAGCACGGTGGGGAGGATGATTGCTCACCGGTCGGCAATGACCACATCGTGTGTGTTGAGAAGTTCTGCAATATTTCGCTGGAACGTTGGCGCCGTTTTCTTGGACTTGATATCATCGCTTTGTGTATGTCCAAAGCCAAATAGGCGTGCCAAAGCCACTGATACTGCAGTTTTCCCTATTGAAGTTAAAACGCAAGGTCATTCCAGCACCCTGGGGGGTCTATTATCCGGTGTCACGTACCGGATCCAGGCACTGCGACGGGGACAATCACCGTCTTCCCCCACACCCGTTTCTCTTTCTCGATAGTCTTCCCCTTTCCCTCGGCCGGGCTAAGCGACCACTTATCGTTCAGCTCAAGCCTCGTCCTTCCTTCGTCTGTTTCTAACCAATGCAGAAAGCAATTTCTAGTAGCGATAATATCTCGACCTTTGCTAAAATCTTTGAAATCCTCAGGGCGTGCGTCGATCTCTTTTTCTACCCAATCGCGGTATAATCTCGATTCGGGCCGTGCGAGTCGAGAGCCAGGTATATTAAGCGGGTGCTTGGAGCGCTCTGACGGAGATTTGGCCTTGTATGCGAGAATCGACTTGGTGATTTCACGCCAGGCACGATACATGAGGTATGGCTCGTCAAATTTGACTTTGAAGAAGAAATCTGTGCCAGGAGGGTATGGTGGGCGCGCGTCCCCGCTATTGTTGGAGTTCAAACCAGTCGAAGACAGCGGGGTGGATCGCGCGATCGAGGTGCGTACAACGAAGCCTTCAACGGGTTCACCCTGCCACTTTCCAGACTCTGCGATCCTGTCTGTGAATTCCCGGACTTCTTTGATGGAGGGAAGTGAGAAGCTGGCGGTCTGAATGAACCCATATTCGGCAGCAAAGGCGTCTACTTCCGTTGGTGGCGCAGTGGAGAACAGACCTTGATTCTTGTTTAGGCCATGCAAATGGAGACCCGTCAGTTCTGGGGGATATCCAAGTACATGTTCTTCAAATGAATCGTCACACAGCTGGAACCAGAAATGAACAGTAGTTAACTGCGATCATGTGATGGACTCACTTCAGCTACCGCCGTAATATTATCCGCGTGGAGTCGGACAACTAGATCCTCTTTAGTCTTGCCTTTCCTGGCGAGATGTCTCACTAGCCACTGTTCACCCATCATCGCGTGGCTCGTCTGGCCTTCGCTAACCTGCCCGAGTGAGTGCTTTGAAGTGACAATGAGCTTCTCGGGGCTCAGGGCAGCGATAAAGATAATACAGCCGTTGGATTTGAGGGTAAGGTGGTACGGTGCAGCTGTGTACTTCTCCAGCGAGGCCCACTGTATCGAAATAAACTCACATATGGAAAGGAAGGAACGCATCCAAAATTCAGGTACCTACCGTGTTCCATGGAACCTCACCTATGTTGAAGAACTTGTCATATCCACGAGCAACTATGGTATGTTGTCCACCGGCTCCCTCTGCTTCCCCATTTGAGTCATTCTCATCCGGAGTACTCGTCTCCGTGGCATCCTTTCCGGGAACCCATCGCGTGAATAGTCCGCGTGCAAGGGTTGGGAAGGGGGACGGATACACTGCGTACTTATATTCGTTCATCTTCCAGCTGCGCACCTTGATGGTAGGATCTGCAGGAGCGACATGGACGGAAGACTTCACAAGACGTTTGTCCTTTTTAGACAGTGCCTGGAGAGCACGAATCAGGGAATCATTCTCATCTGCCACATTTTGAGATGTTGAGGGAGATGGCATTGTGGATGCAAAACGATTCGGATGATGTGGACGATTTTCTGTGGCCAAAAGAGGAATTAAGTGTATCCCGTCCCCAGGACGCAAGAAGCTGCCTGATGGGGGGCGGAAGACACGGAGGATCTCCAGCGTTAACCTTTTATACTTTCGAATATTGACTCGATCTAGAAGGCTCAGCGGGACTTGCCGATTCCTATTGGTTCTCGATCGCGAATTTGACCATGTTAAGGTTCGTGTATGGTACACAGTGATGGACTACCGAAGTAAAGTCCTAGGCCCGATCCCTCTACCCTTGGAAGCCTCAAATTCGGACTGTATCAACCAATGTGACGAGGAACACTTTTCTGGATCAGCCCATTTGGAGGCCAATATCTCGGGAAATCTTTATGCTTTTCTTGGATTAGGAGGTGGAGAGGTGCTATTACGGGCCGTCGTTGGAATCATAGTCTAGTTATATAACATAACTATGTTTGGATGCCCAGGTTTTCACTGGGTCCCTAAAGTCCGGTTTGCGGACGATCTTTGGGCCACCGAAACAGATTCCAAAAATTTAATTACAACCCGGGATGTGGTCAGGATGCTGGAAACATTTATCAAGTTCATTTATGGTCTCACAGCGGTTGGCATTGTTCTGAATGCCAGGCGCATGAGTGTTTCCTTATACAGAAGATCGGCAATCTCCGGCACCATTTAAATACGGAGGCGAGACGTTTTTTTTTCTCTCTCTCATAAACGTCGATGAAGATATCAAACACATTCAAGCTCAACAGTCATATGCCACCCTGCGGGGTCTGGCTCTGATGAATGAACTTCTGCAATGCTGAGACGTTTATCCTTCCCTGTCTCCCTTTTGCTCCCTCTAGGGCAACTGAAACACGGGACCTGTAGGCAAGACTTCAATTACACACCTCCCAACGTTAGATTGCTATCCAATCATCGTCTTCATTTGTGTAGTTGTCAGCTTGCGGCTTGTGCGATAGCTGAAGCCTTAGCTCCACCTGTATATAATTGGGGTGCTGTTCCAATGTCGGCTATGCCTGATACCATGGTGTACCCTATTTCGGCCATGAATTTTTACATACTCCGAGTGGACGGTGTGTCTTCTCTCAGAAAAGCAGGACGGGCCCACCGATGTTGGATTTAAATGTCGATGGAGATTGCCGTGAACATACGTTGAATGTTGAAAACAAGCCAAGGAATTGCGCGCTAACCAAGATCCTGCGACTAGCCTTCTTTTGAAGGAGCTCTGTTCCCTTCTGGCTGCACTCCTTTGTCCACTGGGCCTCGTGTTTCTACCTTTCAAATCGCTTTTATATTTGGATATCTGCAATCGTGTGTCTGCGTAATTACCCACCACTCCTCTATCCGATTCTACAACTATCGTGCAGGCAACTCCTTCACGCCAGATTTCTCTCTTCGTGGTTGATCAGTCCCACCTACCTTGCATCCCCATTCACTTCGATAGGTCATGAACTTCTTCAAAGCCAAGCAACGCAGTCCCGGCGACCTCGTCCGGAGCGTCCGCGAGGCCATTTCCAAGCTCGAAGTAGGTCCGCCAGAAGCTAGACGACGTGTGAGTGCACCTGTTTCGTGGCCACCACGTCGTAGCAAGCCGATGCCCCCTGACCCGATAACTGACGTACATATGGATGTCTCATGACTCTGAACCTTACTCGGGTTAGGCTACAGAGGACGTGTCCAAGAATCTGGCGCAGATGAAGGCACTTCTCTTCGGGGACGGCGATCCGCTTCCGGAACTCGTGGCTCAACTTGCACAGGAGACCTACAACACCGATCTCCTTCTGAACCTCGTTCTCTATATCTCTCGACTCGATTTCGAGGCACGCAAGGACGTGGCCCAGATTTTTAATAATCTTCTTAGGAGGCAGATCGGAAGTCGCTGGCCGACGGTCGAATACCTCGCTGGTGCAAAGCATGAAGTCATCTTCGCGACACTCAAAGGATACGAGAACGAGGACGTGGCGCTCAATACGGGAATGATCCTAAAGGAGATGCTTCGGCATGAAGCCCTTGCAGAGATTCTGCTATATTCGAACGAGTTGAGAACCAATCGACCACCTTCTGTCACTCATCGACTCATCCGAACGTAGATTCTTTTCTTTCCCACATTACATAGAGGACACCACTTTCGGAGTCTCATGTGATGCATTTGCCAATCTCAAGGTAGGCATTAATGCCACTTACTAAGAGGTCGCCTATTCAGTTCAGCGATAGGAAACCCTCACCCGGCACAAACCTATGGTGGCAGAATATCTGGAAAAAAACTATGATCGTGTATGTTTTGCTTTCTCGCTGCTTTTCAATGGACCATGCCTGAACATTCCCGGCAGTTCTTCGGGATGTACTCCACGCTGATTAACTCTACGAATTACGTGACAAAGCGGCAATCACTCAAGTTACTTGGCGAGATCCTGCTCGACCGAGCCAACTTCAATGTGATGACGCGGTACATCGCGAATGAGGCAAATCTCAAGTTAATCATGAACTTACTGAAGGACAAGAGCAAGAATATCCAATTTGAAGCTTTCCATGTGTTCAAGGTGCGGCTCTCTCAGTTAGATGGAGAGTGATCATTGTTGAATCACATTACTTACTGTAGGTATTCGTGGCGAATCCAAAGAAACCACCCCAAATCGAGGCCATCTTGAGGCGGAACAAAGACAAACTGCTCAACTTTCTCAAGTCGTTCCACAACGATAAGGAGGACGAACAATTTAGCGTGAGTTACCTGTTTGGCTCATTTATATTATAACCCTTGTCCCATGTTTCGCTGCTTTTTCTATTTAGGATGAGAAGCAGTTCCTTATCATGCAAATTCAAGGCTTATGATCACGCCTTTTCGGCCCCTCGTTCACACGTCCGGTCTTTCATTCATTCTCCCAGTCATACCCACCGTTATCCTTTGTTTTGTTGCGCTGCACTTCTATTCTTTTATTTTGTGGGATAATATTTCCCTTGCTACAATCCGTCGGCATTCGTTGCGTTAAATCTACTGCAATTCGAGCATCTTCATGTGGCCCTCCGCAGCTGCTTTTGCCTTGCGACGATAGACAAGATGCACCGCAGCTCAGGCGTGAATCATGCCACCGAGAGAACCACATTGAAAGCTTACTGCGCTCAGGTCTTTGAGAAGTTCGGAAATGAAAGGACTAGAATCCGCACCTGCAAAGGGCCCATTGGGTGATGTGGATTAGCTGCATGTGTGTGCATGAACTGGGAAGCTGCCTATCTTTCTCCCTAAATATTACAGTATTGTAGCCTGATTTTGTGTTTGTTGACTCCGGGCACTGCTGAAAATGTGAACGTTGTGGAGGAAGAGAGAGATCTGGATTTGTATACCGCGTAGGCGGTAAAGCTTTACAGTGGCTGAGTGGTCAAGGTGATATATCAATGCGAAAGGGGCTGAGATTGGACGGAATGGAGTGGAGGTGTGAATTATTTCAAGCTGTGCCTTGGATGTGCTCCAAGGATGGCAACTCAAATCAATTGCGAACGTACGTGCGTCCCTCGGCATCACGGCAGGCAATCTCAGTTCGGAAGACGCCTCATTTCTCTGACAAACGTTATTGTGGCAGGTCGGGGGATTTCGGCACCTGGGGCAAGTGTGATATGGAATTTCGGCAAGTCCCGATACCTTCAAGTCACCTCTAAGTTCGTCCCCTAATTTTTGGTACGACAAGTGTATCATGGTACGTATGGTTGTCTTGCATGTCTTAGCGTCGATGTGTATGTCTTAGGCGATTTCATGTTTCATTATCTTTGTGGCTTGGGCTGGATGGGCACGTTCGCTCATGGATGCACCTTCTTGTTTCGGCTTTGCATCCATAGGCACCCAAGAGTAAACCCGTCAAAGAGACCGCCGCTGTGTCTCTTGGACCCCAAGTCGCAGATGGGGAACTTGTATTCGGCGTTGCCCATATTTTTGCCAGTTTCAACGATACTTTCGTTCACGTCACTGATCTGTCTGGAAAGGAAACCATTGTCCGTGTCACCGGTACGTTGCCTCATACTGCATTGGATCTTGGTTGACCCTAATGTGAATATGAATTCCGTAGGTGGAATGAAGGTCAAAGCTGATCGCGATGAATCCTCGCCATATGCAGCCATGCTGGCTGCTCAGGATGTTGCCGTCCGTTGCAAAGAAATCGGAATCACCGCGCTCCATGTCAAGTTGCGTGCTACTGGAGGTACGGGAACTAAGACCCCTGGTCCTGGCGCCCAGAGCGCTCTTCGCGCCCTGGCTCGTGCCGGGATGCGGATTGGCCGTATTGAGGATGTGACGCCCATCCCAACTGACTCCACGAGGAGAAAGGTGCGCACCATTTATTTATTTTTTTTGCCGAGGTTGTCACTGCGTTCTTAATTGTCATGGCGTATCGATTAGGGTGGTCGCCGTGGTCGTCGTTTGTGATTGTGTCCTTGGTTTCTGTTCAGCGCTCTTGCCCCTCCCCTGGCGGCTAGGAGCGTTCACCAAAAAAAAAATGTCTGATGATTTTCCCTATGTCGACGTGCGACGCGCAGCGGGAAGTGACTTCACCCGTCCCGTGGTCGTGCATTTCTCTCGATTACTGCTCATTAATCTGCACCAATATATGTTGACTATTTGAGCAAGTGTCAATCGTCCGGTTCTTGTCTGCCCCTTAGCGACTGTCCGCCAGGGGGCCCTACATGCCCAATATGCTAGCATCTTCACATGAATGCTAGTCCTACTATTGCCTGACCGCGCCTGCGGAAGATTTGCGCGTGGACACAGGGAAATATTTATGCCCTTAGATGGATGATAAGCCCCCTCCAATTCACCAGTTCCGCTGATATGCTATTTCTAGTCCATTTCCTGGAGACCTAAGAAGGGAATATATATGGGCAGTGACCGTCTCGGTCACACTTTTACGGGTTAATTTTGTGGCTTTGGTCTGACTGCAATCACCTCGTTGTCTCTGCCTGTAGGCTCTTTCAATTAAAGCTAATGGCCTTGCGCCCCGGACCGTGGGCACTGACAAAAAGTCGCAAATCCCCATTTTTGGCTAGCGCTTTTGTAGTGCCTTGGTGTATAGCTAGCGGCCCTTTCCGTTTCCCGCAACACCGAACCCATGCTCTATAGTCCAGTAACTATGAGTGAGCGAGACACATCTGCAAGTCATTCGACATGTGCATATGCATATGCAGATGCTGTGCTCTGAACCCAAATATCGTTTTTCTGTGCCTGTCCTCATGAAATGATTTGCGGACGGCTTTTATGGCGAACCAAATGAGGCCAAGGGAAATTACTGTACTGCAGATCCGTCAAATGGGAGGTTCGTGTACAGCGCCGCTCAAAATCGATAGGGAATTTTGAATTTATCCTCCACCGCCCGGGAGAGGTGACCGGGGATCCACGATCCATGGTGTCGTGTTGAGGGGGACATGGGGAATACTAGTTCCTGGAAATTGGGGGGGGGGACAGCAACCACCATCCCTTTCACCAACTTGAAGGACACCACCGTCCTTTCACCGAAGAAGCATGCCAGCAAACCGCCTCGGACTCAGTATCTATGGTTAGACCGGTCCCCGGACCTGTTGGCCCTTGGAATGAAAAGGAATCCATTCAGTACTTTAGATCAAGCTTAGGGGCTCGCAAAATCAAACACTTCTTATCGATATGATTATTACTGCAAATAAATCGCAAAATTCTCCTGAGCATCCTACCTAGCCTTGAAAGAGTTCGAACCTACCATAGAACGTCATTTTAGAACTTACTTGGAGGGCTTTCCTGCGGGACCGCAAGCGTAGATCGAGACCCTCCGAAACGTTCGGAATTTCTTAGGCCACGTACGGGTATCGCCGAGCGTGCTATTATTCCGTTATGGGAAAAAGAATGCCCAAACCCTGGCTTGAACAGGGGACCTATACATCTTCAGTGTAGCGCTCTCCCAACTGAGCTATTTAGGCACGAGTTAATCGTTTCGGGCGCCCATCATGGGGCTATGAGACCTGGTTAGGATTAATTCTCTAGGAGGGCCCTCCGCGCCTCGCTTGCCTCGAGGCCGAGGGCTAAACTGGTTCAAATAGAGGCGTGGAAAAGAGTTATGGAAAGCGAAGACTACGGCGAAACTGGGGTCACCTGTCAAAAATGGTGGCCCCGTTTCCGGCGAGAAGGGCGAGATTACCAAATTTGCGCTAGTTACCGCCGGCGCCTGTACACGTCGCACGCACAAAGAATTCTAGTTCTTTGTACGTTTCTATTGCCCCTTATTTATATGTATACTGCAAGCTCTGTCATTTGGCAATCGGATGAATAACGCGGCAGTACGGGGATCCCTCCCCCGCGCCTACTCTCTTCCAACCACACCTCGCCTGGGGCATCTCTACCAGCCAAATGGGCACGCCTGAAGCTCCCGACTTGACTGGCTGCATCGTTCGCTTGGGCTCGGAGCCCATAGCCACGGTGGGTACTCCTCAGTTTGGAGAGGGGACCTGCAGTGCCCCGCGCCCAACGATCCAAACCGATGCCTTCAGGTGCTCTTGCCGTTCTTTGATGGCTCCCCCTACCGTTCCTATGTGCTGACGGGATAGGACTAGGTCGCTATCAAGGTGCTTCGTGCATCTCATACAGATGAGCATACGGCCAAAAGGAAGCTCCAAAAGGTATTCCTGGTCCGCAGCACTTTGAGCGGGGCAATCTTCGCTCATGATGGACTGCAGCGTCTATATGCAGAAATGCGCGTATGGACCCACTTGGACCACGAAAATGTAGTCACATTGCTAGGCCATACTCAAGAACTCGAAGGACCTGGTCTTGTGTCAATATGGCATCCTCATGGCAGTATTCTGAACTACTTGGCGAATAATACGGCCGCCAACCGAGAGGTTCTTGTATGTTACATCGACCTGCTTGGACCGATAGCTCGATTACTCATGGGTTTTTATCCTGACACAGTGTGCAGATATTGCATTGGGCTTGCAGTACCTACACGAACATGAACCTCGTATCATACATGGTGATCTCAAAGGAGTACGTTTGAATGCAGCTCCCAGACCGGTGGTGGTGTTTGTCTCTCATAATTGATATTCAGGCAAACGTTTTGATCGACTCGAAGGGGAAAGCCAGCATCACTGATTTCGGCCTGTCGATAATCCTCGATGGTGCACCCACTGGCCACACGTCATCGAATTTTGGAGGATCGTTGCGATTTTTAGCACCAGAACTTCTCGATGAATCCAGCAGAACAATACACACAGACATATATGCATACGCATGCACTTGTATTGAGGTAGTATTCCTTCGCTACTTTATTCTACTATACTCTGGTTTATATCTTACTTTTATTTGTGATTCCCTCTAGATCTTGTTTGACCAACAGCCGTACCACCAAATCTCCAATCAAGGTCACCTCCTGCGGGCCATAATCGAGAACGTACCACCCTATAAACCGCCGAACGAGGAAGTCACCTTCCCCTTGTTTTTGCGACTTTTGCAATGTTGTTGGCAACACGACCGATCCAGTCGGCCAGCATTGAGTTTGATCATCGACATCATACAGCGCTGCCTATACCGTACTTATTGGGAAAACCTCACCGTTCATCAAGGCATTGTATGTGCTCTTTCTGTACAATGCGCTCCCAGTTTCGTGACCTAGATTATTCGGCTACAGGGGCAACGCCTTCGTCTTATGGCCCTTCCTGAAAATGAGCGCGAGTGCGAGGCAACCCTGTCCGCAGTCGCCGACGATGGACTCAGCATCGACGTAATGTACCATTCCACCTCGTTCTGTCGATTTCCGATCTATCAGCGTTATCGCTGGACGTGGATGAATGGAAATAGACTTGAACGTGCGTCGTCTTTCGTTATTTCGCATATTTAGGAACAGGCCCTGATTCTCCAGTAGACTCGAAGGATCCCGATCCATCCCATTCTCTTAACGAACATTCTGACTGCTCCATTCTCGCCACCTCTCCATTCCTTCCAGGAGAGGCCGTGCCGTCATCACCCTCATCTCCACATGTCTCAGAGTGGAGACGCTATTCAGCGAAATTTCGCCTGCCCTACTCATCTACTGTGTCCTACGAAACATACAACGAAGCCCCCTTTAAATTGGTATGCATAGTGCTTGGCCGTAGGGTCGCCCGTCTGATTCTTTATCCACTTATAGCCCGTCCATAGTCCACCCCCCCTGAAGCCTCAAGATGGTAGTGTTTCTCAGGCAGATCCTCCCTCGTTATACATTTCGTCTCCACAAACAATACCCTCTGATTTTGGGTTCCGACCACCCACCAGTACTCCCCCTTCAAGCTCGTCCCCACGACACGCACCTCCACGCCTGTTACCGCTACCCGGAGCGAGGGGTCGCTCTGGGCCTCGAACTACACATGGGATGCTGCCACCACTCGTCATCCCGTCATCCCCTCTCTCCAGTGCCCAGGAGGGACCCCTCGGCAAAACACATGTTATCCGCGCATCCCATTTTTACCTCCCGTCACCTTCCTCGCCAAACACCAAAGAAGCCATGCCCAGGAGTGCCGGCCCACAGCAACACTATCCATCGCGAGATCAGCCACTGCCTTGGTATCTTCGACCGTCTTGGACAGCATCAGAGGTCATTATAGACGCACATGGCCAACTCAAGGCAGGAACCGTGCGGTCTCTCATTGAAGGGCTCACAATGAATGAACCAAGTATGTGTTTGATCCTTGAATCCGACGTTGAGTGTTCATCTCATAATTCCATCTCCAGACGTCTCCCAAGATGTGTTTCTCTTGACGTATCCAACATTTATGTCAGCGGCGTCTGTCGTTGATTTACTAGCAGAACGGTATGAAATGGGGGAGCCTCGTGGTCTGTCCCAGGACGAATTTGAAAAGTGGAAGACTAGGAAGTTGTGGCCAGTGCAGAGCAAGTATGTCACTTTAGTGCTGTCCTCTTAGCCTTAACTGACGTGGATATCAGCGTCCTGAACGTTATCACCAGCTGGCTGATGGGACACCACATGATTGAGTTGGGTTCCACCGTTGTGGATGGGGTCAAACAGTTCCTCCAGTTAATCCGATCTCATCCCAAGAACGAAACCGTTGCCAAGAGACTACTGAAAACGATTGATTCGATGGTGTGTATATTCACATGCCGCTCATTTACACTATCTGGAAATCTGAGAGTCGTTGGTATGCTTTTCCCACCTTGTACCATAATTAGGTGGATGATCGGCACTGTCTCCCGTCTCCGGTCTCTGCTTTATCAAGCCCCATCAAGACCAAGAGGTCCTATCTCATTTGGCGCCGCCCACAAAAAGTGGATTTCATCACCCTCAACCCTACCGAAGTGGCGCAACAGCTCACCCTCATGGAATATCGACTCTACAACGAAATTCGGCCCAGCGAGCTTCTCACTTGGTCCAGCTGTCAAGACCAGTTGAATCCCAAGGTCAGGAACCTCGCACGTTTTCTCCATTTCAACAAATGCATTGCCAAATTCGTGGCCTTGTCAATCTTTTCGGCTTCGGAATCGCCTCGCCGGGATGAGACGATCTCCCATTTTCTCCAAGTTGCGGAGGTAAGGAACTTTCCAATTCTTTTGTGTGGAATCCACCTGCCTACCTGCCTGTCACGGGGCGGGGGGAGAGATGACTGAATAGGGGCTCTCTATCTCAGATGTGCCGTACCCTGGGGAATTTTTCCACAGTTGAATCCACCATTGCGGGCATCCACGCGGGATTTTCGCCCTCGCCCTCGGAAGATCTGGAAAACATCCAGCTCGTCGAGCCGCGACTGGAGGAGCTTCGGACGTTAGTCAGTGCTGACAGTAATTACAGCGGTTTGCGGGCCGCTTACCAAGGCCTCTCGGGCTCATGTGTGCCGTTCATTGGTCAGTGCCTGTCTGTGAATCTTTTCCCCATAATTGGCACCGCCCCCCGTCTTCTTTAGTTTGAAAGAGGGTTTTTTTAAATTAATAATTCTTGTTCTTCTGCTACAGAAATGTATTTGCCATTGCTGGTCGATGTGCACCAGCAATTTCACGATAATGTCCCTGTCCCTGTCGACTCGGGCGGTGGTGGCGGCAGCGGCAGCGGCGGCTCGCATCGGTCTACGCTTATCAACTTTATGAAACGCCAGCGTCTGGCTGAAGTCTGCAAGCAGGCCTTGCGATTCCAGGGCATGCCGAATTCCAACTTGATTCATAATCCCGAATTGGCGGAGATCCTGGACGATAAATTGGAGTTTGCCAGTTCCCCTGTTTAGTATGTGTGCGTATTGTGCTGGTCTGGTTGTATGTTTTACTATTAAGATATTTATTAACGTGATCTCATTATTACCTACCTGGGGATTCTTGCCTCAAATAGGGATGTCGAACGGCGGTTCTCACCACTTCTTCACCGCCGCCTCGATCATTTCGATTTACTGTCTCTCCTCCTTGCAACTGCTACCAACCTGCTCACTCATGTACCTTTTTTTTTTGCACCGCTGACTGGTTCAAAGATGATACTCCTCAGACAAAAGCCTGGTTACCTATACATTGGACATTTAACACCGGACTTGTATTTAGCAATCATTCTTTTTCTCCTTGCTTGCTTCTATGTTATCTTGGCGTAATTTTCACCCCCACATCATCCTCGTCATCCGTCATCATTATCATCTTGGACACGAAATGAATACGATGTTTTTTTTGTAGTGACGACAATTACAGAGTGACTATCAAGCATGAACTTGTAGACCTCCTAGCCTTTGGAACACAAGTGACACACGCAAGTTGGCTATCACGGAGGACGTGATGAGCGTCAGTCAGGCCTTCCACCATTCTCTGGGAGCCGGTGTCTGTGAGAAAGAAGCTCGGGACGGCTCTCGGACTGCCTGCCGGGGGGTACGGGAATCGGCGACGATCGAGGCGGTGGATGGAATGGCTGTTGCTGTTGTTGGTTTGCGTAGGAGATGCAACTACTACGCCAATCAAGGCGACGGCAGATGTTAATGAAACGTTCAATAAAAAGAAGAGAGTAATCACCTTGATCGTCCGTCTTCCCCCGATCTTCTCCGCGTCGTTGTCGGCCGTATTGACGGCCTCTTGACGAATCCTGATCATCCAACTCTGAAGACGCTGGGTCATCCTCGGGGGTGCCTCTCGGCTTCTAGTAACCCAAAGGGCCGTCAATGTCAACACCCTAACAATGAAGACAAAGGCTTGGAAACGTACGATATCTCGTCATAACCAACGGAAGAACGGCTCCGACGATGTCTGACCCGGAAAGGATGAACATCTGGGGATCCAATAGTGGGGTCGAGATGGGGCCTTCCACGGGAGCGAGTGACGGAACGGCTGTAACTTGGATCATAGTACGGGTTCTCCACGCATATATATCTTTTAGTTGGGCTGCGCAAGTCGACGTGCGCTAGTTTTTACATACCGAAATGCTGCCGGAGGGATAGGTAACATCGAGGTGACGATACCCGCGAAATCTAAACGGTTATGAATGATGTGGTCGCTTGTACAACCCAAGGTGGCTTACATGGTCGGGACTTCGGGGGAAGATTCGCCTGCTTCAACTCCATACGGTGTATACGGAAACTATGGGTATGGATTAGACGAATCTCTTTATTGGATGACTATTTGCCTTACCTCTGGTATTGTCTCTAATGCCACGCCTTCTCCGACTTTGAGGTAATCCCAAGACGCTAGAATTGGGGTGGGTTTTGGCTCAATTGATATTAACGATAAGCGAAATTTTGAAGAATACGATCTCCATCCAAGATGGGAAAGCAGGCTGTGGACTGATACTGTGTTCTCAGCTGTCATCTGGTCCGCTTCCTGCAGTCCATTTGCCAGAGGTTTATAGGATTCTGACGAGAGACTGTCGATAGACTGGTCAGGCCGGGTCTGGCTTGTAGGCAAGGACGTGGAAGAGTTCACTGCCAGCAGCATGAGTGAAACTATATTTTGATGTTACTCCGTATAGGGTCATACCTGCGGATACTTGGGCTTCTGTGAATTCCCAGCAATATCGGCGGTACATAGGGATTTGAAGCATCTGGTCGAGTGTTAGCTGGAGGGAGAAACTAGTGCGATCATTCGCTATTGACACCAGTGTGCCGCGATGCTGTGTACCATCGGGTGATGTAACACATATTAATCGGCCCTAGAAGGTATCAATATGTGAACTGTGCCCCTGAATGCAATGTATGAGGGGTCAGATATACATACGATTGCTTGAGGGAGCTCTACGTTGGCCCTATGGCATTTATACAATGAAAATCGCATAATTTCAATGATATCCTTCAGGGCCGGGCGTGCTAGTGGGTCCGGTTGCCAGGAAAGAGCAAGTACATCGAGAGAGAACATAGTCACTAAGACGTCCTGGGCCGTGACCTCATGCGGGGGCTTGCGATCCATGATAGCTCGAATGATATGGGCATGCATTGAAAGCTCTTGGTATGGTTCCTTGTCGAACAGAATCTACAATATATTCGAGGCCTAGGTTAGAAACATGGACAAGAAAAATGGAATAGACAATAACCTCGATGCAAGTACATGCATATGCATACACATCACTGTAGACGGTTCGGACCGTGTCGTCGAGTAGTTCTGGAGCCAGAAACCGCAGGGATCCCCCAATGTTGGATGAAGTATAACCAGCGGAAGTACCATCAAGTATCACAGACAAGCCAAAATCGCATAGGCAAGCTCTACCATCCAGGCCGATGAGAACATTTGCCTTTGGGAATGGGGTCTGTCAACATCTACGAGAGGTTAATATGCTCGCGACTTACACCCTTCAAGTCTCCATGTATGATTTGGGGGTCATAAGAGTGGAGATAATCGAGCCCAAGTGCTACATCAGCACACTTGAGTGAGATGAGTAAAAAAGGCTTCGGAAGGGGAAAAAAAACGCGCACCAAGACTTCCCGATTCACATGAGGGTTATTATTTAGGAAATTACGAACGCTTCCATGTGAATACCATGATGATATCAGACCTGGGCCTTCATCTTCTTGAATATAGCCAAGAAGAGAGACAATATTCTCGTGTTTCAGACGAGACCACACGCGTATTTCAGACTTAAGCCGCTATAAATGAGTCATCATTGAGATAGAAGCAGACGAGAAAGCAACATCAGATCACTTTCAAAAGCTTGCGCTGCGCTGTGTCTTTATCCGAATGCGAAGCACGCAACAATTTTACCACAACCTGGGAACAATGGATTAGTCAAACTCGCACAAGAGCCATAGACATGGATTCCCTGCCTCGTGGATTTGCGCAGTCCCCTTGGGTTGCCAAACGGTTCTCCAAACTGAGGAGTAGCCTCCCATCGCCACAAGCTCGCGACCGTCACGACGAATTTCGCCCGTCAAGTCACGCACACCATCGGGCGTTGTCACATTATCTCTCATCTGAGAGCCCATAACTGTTCGTTGCACAGGCAGTGCACATTCAGACTCAAAGTTTCCATTTTGGACGCGACAAGCGCTACGTCACGAGACCCGGCAATTCCCGCGACTCCTTTCATGGCCCAAGCATCGTCTTCAGAAAATACTGTGTCGACAAACTCTCTCCATGAATTTCTTGCCTCAGAGGCTGCTCTTGTCCAGGAAGCATCCGCTGCCTTGCCACATCGATTCGATTCCTGTACTCACTCGCTTGGTTACATCCGACAAGCTGTCCATCTCTGCTTAACTTGTAGTAGTCCAAGAGGGCTCTGTTCTGCTTGCAGCATCGCGTGTCACGGGGGTACGCTCCCTTTCTTTGTGCGGCCTTGAGGAGCGGGAAACTGCGTCTGAAGCTCTCCGACTCTTAGACCATGAGCAGGTTGAACTCTTCCCAAAGCGCGCCTTTAGATGTGACTGCCCGACATCCGCTCTCTCAGTCTCGTGCAATCTCCATCGTTCAAAAGAGGTTCCGAACGACACGAACGTGTACGGCCAGAACTTTGAAGGCAAATTCTGTCGTTGCGGGAGACCGTATAACGCTGCGACTGAAAAGGAGACAATGCTGCAATGCCTTGCTTGCGAGGTGAGTCCCCTTGAAATTTTCAATATCCATTTACTCGAGGACTGTGATAGGACTGGTATCATGAGTCATGTCTACATTTACGAGACAAATTATCGGCTAGTGATCAATTAACAGAGGAGAAGCTACCAACACCCGTGAACCCATCTCCCAAACCCCAAATAATATTGCGGCTGCCCTCATTTCACCCCCTGCACCTGCCCCTTTCCCCATATCTGGCGGAACACACGAAGATGAACAAGATGAGGAATCTGACGAAGAAGATCCTGCGCTTCTCGTGCAACCTTCGTCGTACGAGTCATTCATATGTGGTTCGTGTGTCCGCAAAAGTGCAGTATTAAAAAAATGGGCAGGTACTCCGGGTGTCCAAATGATCATCTGGGATGAGGGGCAAGAAAAGTGGAGTGTGCTGGGCGAGACCATGCCAAAACCACCGGATGCGGACGAAGAGGTGGTCGTAGATGAGCCCATTGACATTTCCGTACTGGGACCGGGACCCCCAGTCTTTCCTCAAAGAAGAGGCCGCTTTCGCCAAGACATGACGGACATGAGCTAGTTCCTGGTAAAAAGGCACGTTTGTCTGGCTCTGCCGCAGTAGACCTTGTTTGTATGGCCCCCGTGCCGAGTCCAGGGGTACAACGTGCCCTCTCTAGAACCACTTGGGCAATACTACTTCGAACGATGATCGCATATGCTTGGTGACGGTGATAGTGAATGCGACGTATTCCTCGGTCACGGATTCCGGACTCGATGGTGTCGATGCCAGAATGTGAGCATTCTTGCCCATCGTCGCGTTCGCACTGCCCTATACGGTGTTCTGTGATTTTTTCAGTGCCATATCGATCTGGAATGCGAACCTTTATCTTGCAGAGGAAGAGCCAGAGTTGTACGAACCCCCTGAGGATCCCGATTCCAGTTGCGTCAAAGACCCCGTTAGCATCGCGATATTATTGACTGTCAGTGTGTAGCACTTTCATTGGAAGAGCTGGGCCTGCGAGCCTTGCAGAACCTTCCTCGTGATAAAGCAATTGAGGGGATTAGGGCATTCAATAAAATGCGGTGAGGCTGGGTTTATATTCGATTCCGTTTAGCGTATGGCTGACACTACACTCTCGACAAAGTGACGACCTCATATCATATCTACGTCCGTTCGCTAGGGAAGGGAAGGTGGTAAGCGAGACAGACATGAAGGGTTTTTTCGAGCAACGAGGAGTTAGCGGTCCTTCTAGTTGATGCGATACTCATCCGAATTAGGCGAGACTTACACGCCTGTACCGCCAGGATGTGTAGTGGTACTGGATATTATTTGATCGCAATAGCCATCATCCCAGAGGTATACCAGTGTACTTGCGCCGAAGTGCTGAAAACAAGGGAATATCAGAGGCCGGGGAGTTCGAAGAATCATCACTGACGACCTCAGAATTGAGCGATTCGACGCGTCAATCTCCAGCCGTTCTGCATCAATTATTTGCATTGGGAACCAGACCATTTTTCACACCACGGGCAGCTCTCTAGCGTCACTGGGCCTCCCGTACTTTACAGGTCAGCAGGATGCCGTTTCACACGACAAAGCATTTGAATCTAGACACATTAATCGCGACAACCGTTCCCTCATAGCTTCGAGACTTTGGCATTAATAATGTCCACAAATTCGGGTTTGAGGGATGCACCGCCCACGAGGAATCCATCAATATCCGGCTGAGTGGCTGTGCATAGGACATATCGGCAGTTAATCAAAACAATATATTGCCAAATTGCATATTTGGCATACCGAGTTCGCGACTGTTGGCCGCCGTAACGCTTCCACCGTAGATAACCCGGGTGTTCTCTGCGACATCCTGACTAATTGACTTCTGAGCCCAGGCCCGGATTTTATGGTGGACTTCTTGCGCCTGACGAAGTGCAAACATCATTCCGAGAGGTTCATCGTTAGACGGAGGCTACCGACCTGAGCGGGAGTGGCAACTTTGCCCGTCCCGATCGCCCACACGGGCTCGTATGCAATAACGACCTTACTGTAATAATAATATTTCAGCATCCATAGGATAGAACTCATCGAGATCCCGGAACTTCCTTACCTCCAATCCTTGAGTTCTTTCTTGACAGCTGTCAATTGCCTTTCGACTACCTCGATGGTTTTGTCGTCCTCTCGCTCCTGAAGAGTCTCCCCTATGCAGAGGATAACGCTTAATCCGGCATCCAGAGCAGCCTTGGTCTTCTTTGCTACGACGTCGTCGGCCTCGAAAAACAGAGCGCGCCGCTCCGAATGTCCAATAATGACCCATGGGATGCCAACATCGTGCAGCTGGGTTGCGGATATCTCCCCTGTGTATGCCCCGCTGCTTGCCAAGTAGGCATTCTGCGCTGCGACGGCTATATCTTTCCGTAGCTGTTCCTTCAATGGAATCAGGTACAGCGAGGGAGGCGCGATAACAATATCTATACAGATAGACAATCGGGGTGGGTGATGGAATTATAATTAGAGCCGGGGGGAGGTACGTACCGGTCTCAGACGTGAGCTTGGCTTCGTTGAGGGTGTTGACAATGCCTTTCAGAGACGACAAGGTCCCGTTCATCTTGAAGTTTCCTACGATCGATTGGATTCAACCCAGAGCGCCACTTTACATGCCTCCAACCACACACACACCTCCCACGAAGAATTTCCGAGCCATCGCTGTGATACTGTATGGGAAAGAGAAATGGTAGAGGTAAAACCAATCGAGCCGGAAATTGCCGAGATCGAGTCCGCAAGTAGTTAACCTCCTTACCCTACAAGCATGTCAAACTGGAACGGTACGTGTGCCCAATTGTCCACCATGACAGACCTCCCTTGATCGAACTACTCTCATACATTACCATCGCACAGATTACGTTACAAACAATCTGGTAGGCACCGGCTTGATCGCTGAAGCTGCCATCCTCGGCCTGGCAGGGGGCATCTGGGCCATATCCCCGACTTTGAAGGTTGGTTTTGCGTCGTGTTGTTTGATAAGAGGGTCTGACGGAACATATGGTCCTCATCTACCTTACGTAGCTGACAGATGCGGAGCAGGCCACAATCAGAACGGCATTCGACTCAGACAAGCAGGAGCAGACGGAGTCGAAGGGGATCACTGCGGCAGGGCTAAAGTACTTCACTTTGCAGTGGAGCAAACGGAGTATATATGGGAAGAAGGGAGTACGTAGTGATTCCTTTGCGTCGTTCCACCTTACTGACTTGCGGCAATTATTGTGCGCGATAGGCCGATGGTATTATTTTGGTGAAGACGAAATTGGCTGTCCTTGTTGCTGTATACAAGGCCCCTAAACAAGCACCCGAAGCCACCCCTATCGTCGAGAATCTTGCCGATTATCTCATCGGTTTAGGATATTAGAGGCGGGCGCTCCAAACTTCTGTCTGTCAAGTGCCCCCAAGAACCGTGTCCCACGATCACCCCCATATCAACAATGTCTTGCCTTCCTGTACTTCATCTTTTTCCCCATCAACTTAACATCATCAATCCATACTTCATGATATCGTTCGGGCCGCTTTCACATCACGATTACTTCTGAAAGCACCCTCTCACACCAGTACAGGGTCCTAAGAACTGCTTTGCAAAGCTTCTGGTATTGATGCCTGCGTTTCATTTGAATACTGATCCACGGAGTGCCTAGTATAGATATCCAAGTCAAGTTCTTCCTGCATCGAAACCGGCACCAATTGCGGATACGATCCACTTCGCAAATAGTTTGGGGTGTGAAGTGCACACAAGACCTGGGCTCTCTTCTCAAATGCTGCGCACGACGAACGGTGGTAATATATCCCAATACAGATAGTCCCGAAGAATCGAGTCTCAATTTTTGAGAAATTACTTGGTAAAGTACTTGACGACTTTAGCGGCCAGATGAAGGAAGAAAATAGAGAAAATGAAAACGATGGAGAGGATCATGACCACATATGGATCGCTATGAGACAGAAAAGACGAGGTCAACAAACCGAGCCTAAAGCGACGAGCAAGGACCCAAAAAGGAGACGATAGAGGATTGTGGGGGAACTTGGGTAAGGGTAGTACACTCACACGATCAATCCTGGTGAGTCGTCTGTGTAAAGCTTAAGCATTGTCCCACTGGATCCACCTGCTCCAGCTGCACGAGCAGAGTTTGCTTTTTGGACGGCATTCCCTGCTGCGCGACGACTTGAATACGAAATCGACCACGTCATAGCAAAATTGGGAGTCACAAGCATGAGTTAATGCGATAAATGTGTGAATTAAAAGGAAGGAGGAGCCGAAAGACGCTAGAGGAGGAAGATAAAACACACCGGACTTGATTCGCTCCAGGTGGTCGGGCAATGGCTGAGGCTGCTCCCGGTCTTGGAGCCCTGCCGGCGGGAACTGGTGACGTCGCGCGAGAGTCGTCAGAAGACTAGATACGAGTTTCCCAAGCTCAATGTCGTCCACAAACTCGACAAAGACAAAGAGAAGCCCACCATTGTGATAACGAGCGACGAGAGGACGGTTTTGCTGGCGCGGAATTCTCCGGAGTTCGGGCGAATTGCCGCCAAGTACAAATGGTGGGTGGTTTATCTTCCGCAGCGACGGGGGTCACTGAATTCTGGTCTAAAGAGTCTCATTCACGTTGTTGTATCGCGAGGGCCCATCATTCTTGTCGAGCACAGTGCAGGACAAAGAGATTTCTCGCATGGTGCGAATAGCAATTGTTACATGGTGGTGTAGACCTTATTCACGGGATCCCAGCTGTCCAAACCATTCTGAACAAAATCCCGCCGAACAACTCGAAGCTCACCTGTATTTCCGTTTCCTGGCATCCCGTAGAATACTGGAATCTGACGCTATCCCCCTGCTTGCAGATGTCTGGGAACAGTATTTGTTCCATTATGTCTCTGAAGATGGACTCACATTCATGGTGATGGCGGATGATTCTGTCGGCCGCCGCATGCCCTTTGCTTTTCTGGCAGAGTTACAAAGCCAGGTGCCTACTTCTTCCCCCATATTCTGAATCCAGTTCCCTGATAGGTCTCCTTCCCCTTCCCCCTCTCACTCACGGGTGGAAATCGATGATAGTTCACAGCCGCATACCCTCGCGATGTAATATTTGACACTCCGGTGCACGGTCTGAATGAGTTCTCGCCACAGATTGGCTCCCTCATGCACCGATTCAGTACGTCTCCCCCGACGGATGCGCTGTCGCAAACCCAGAATGAACTGGCCCAGGTATGTCCGCACCTAATTCCTAAGGTCGATTATCGACTGGCTCAGTCGACTTCGGTCGCAGGTACGGGACATCATGGTCCACAATGTCGAGCAGATATTGAGCCGGGGAGAAAGAATTGAACTTTTGGTGGATAAGACGGATAATCTAAGTGGTCAAGCATGGGCTTTCCGTCGGGGTGTGTGTTGGTTCTTTTCGTTCCTCCACTTGTTCTACGATGCATTTTGACCTTGGTGTTAATGCAACCCTCCCTTACAGTGCAAGAGACGTCCGCAGGCGCGAATTCTGGAAGAATCAGCGCATCCTGGCCCTCAGCGTCTTCGTCGGACTGGTGAGCCTATTCTTCTCAATATTTCCTCGCGATTCCACATTGCTTCCCACCTGATAAATGACGCTTTGCTTCTAACAGTTAGTGTTATATCTCATCGTTGCTCAGTTTTGTGGTGCAGGGCTGCATTGTGGTGCCACGGCAAACTGATTTTACATGGCACCCAAACACCATTGGTGCTAAGCGCCTGGAGGATAACCTGTATTTTTTTCGTTATCGTATAGCAGGTATAATATATTCTTGATTTCAGCCCGTCAATATATGGTACTGCGGTCGTGCCCAAGAATGACTGCAAGACTGGAACAAGAGAAGTCCTGATATAATTTCCGGCTGTTATTGTCCATCTTTGCTGCGAAGGGAATATCTCCTACCTGTAGTTTGCAACAACACAAGCAAGATTATAAGCCAAACCTCTATGATTTATCACGTACGATATGATATTCTGCGAGCGAGATGCACATAGACCATCCATTAATGTCTGGCTTTCCTTCTATCCTAGGGACACCGATTGAGGTCGCGCCCTCTGGACAGATTAGATATTTACTTCATTTTTGGAAGCACTGTAGTTTGGGGATAAATATTCCCGAGAAACGTAGGACTGCGGTAGGATACTACAGTATCAGTGTCCCGCTGGGTGATGCCGCTCTGGAAACGGATAGCAAAGTCGACTGCTAGAATCGCACCTACTGGTATCCCGTGCTAGCCAATATAAAACTTGAACACTTGCCTGGAATGCATCCCACTATACTTGGCGGCAGGGTACATGCACAGAGATGTCAGTATAAGGTGCAGCCAAATGCACCTCCGCTGTGCGATACCTTTCCAGGCCATGGTGGCTCCAGTTCTCTAGAAGATGGTCTATCTTAGGATGGAGAAAATGGACGGTGGGAAACAAGATCCGGTCTGTGTCATAATTTCAAAGCTAGTAACCCCGAACTGAGCCAGTCAATCAACCATATCTGGTGTCCGTTTCCAAGGACAGCTTGTGAGCATGCTCGCTAGGGTACCGAATGATAGATCACACGCAGAACAGAGACTGATTGTCTCTCGCGACTTACCGGATTTGAATCCGCGACGCGAAACTTGGCTGGGCTTGCGCGTTCACCAACACACTCAACAGTTTCGTGCATTCGTATCCCATCGAAAATAATTCATCATGGTACGTTGCCACTGTGGTATCGGAAATCTATATTTAAAGGACCAATGGGTTCGTGATATTGCTGTTAGTCGATTATGGAACTTAACGGAGGGTCAGTTGTGGCCATGGTGGGGAAGAATTGTGTAGCAATTGCTTCGGACCTCAGGCTAGGGAATCAAGCCTTGACCATTGCGACTAATTTTGAAAAGGTTTCTTTTATGTCCTCCGCACTCCTAGCTCCCGGGATCTCACTCCATTGTTCCTCAGACCTTTCCCATAACAGACCGTATAATCATAGGCTTACCGGGCTTGGCCACCGATGTTATCACATTGTGAATACTTCTGCTCTTTCATGATTTGGATTCTAGTCGAATTTGCGCTTAATGTTGCTCCCTTTTCTTGTAGGAAAGAGCGTTTCCGGTATCGAGTAAACATGTACACTATCAAAGAAGGCCGTGAAATAGAGCCAGAAACCTTCGCTCATCTAGTCAGCTCCACACTATACGAACGGCGGTAATTTATTTTCCGCCCCTCCATCGTACTATCCGCTGGTTTTGACTATTCGTCTGCTGCGTGCGCGTGTGCGCGTGGATGTGGATTCAGATTCGGACCATTCTTCGTGGAGCCCGTCATTGCTGGGTTGACTAAACCCTCGGAAGGGAGTGTCCCTTTCATCGCGGGGACAGACCTTATCGGATGTCTGACACTGCCGAAAGATTTCGTGGTCTCTGGAACAGCGAGCGACAAGCTCTTTGGTATGGCTGAATCGCTATGGGAACCCGATCTTGTACGGCTCTCTTCCTCTTTAAATATTGTTTATCTCTAGGACGTTCATCGTCTATATGCCTACTGACCTTTTTCTTTGTCCTCATAGGGTCCAGAGGAACTGTTCGAGACCATTTCACAAACACTCATGAATGCAGTGGATCGCGATGCTTTTTCAGGTTGGGGGGCAGTGGTGCACGTCATGTCAGTAATTTACTCCCCTTATCATATACTTTTCTCTTTCGCCTATTCAGGTTACTGACGAGACTCAATTTCACGGCAGTACACCCGATAAAGTCATCACACGCACTCTCAAAGGCAGAATGGATTAGGCCGGAGTCAAGCATCTCTAGTCCCCCTGTTACTGATCCATTTCGCATGGCATTGTGTACATTCACCCCTATATAAGAGAGCTATCGGATTACAATTGATGCCTGTACCCGAAAGAAGGTATGCAGTAAGCCTCCCTAGCCCATTTCTAAGACTCGTCATGTGCTACTACATAATATTGGGATCAACGCCAAATACATCGGTCGTACAGGACGAATACAATACGGTAGAGCGGAGGGACGACCTTGGATCTGGACATAAGGTATGCAGAAACAATTTGAGAACGAGGTAAGAAACCCGTAGGAACATAGTGCAAACAGGTATCCTTGAAACAATCCAGTACGTTGGAGATGGTCAGGTAGGCGTGAAGGGTCGAGTTGGACCATCCATCGTAAACCAATAGACCAGGAAACCAAGAAAATACCGCCCAATCGGGAGATGCAAAAAATTGGGGGTGGGAAAATAAGTGAAATGAAAAGAATGGACAGATTCATTCGGTCGAAGAGAGGCAAGGCGTTAGGCCGCCGTTTCCACCGTTCCCGCCCCCGGCAGCGCCGCTACCTCCTCTGTTTCAGCAGGGGCGACCTTGGCGGGCTCAGCATGATGTCTCTTGATGAACTCGAGAGCCAACTTGGAACTAAACCAATCAAGTCACAATTAATTGGTGGCAAATTAGATTAGGAGGAAACCAACCTTTCAGCAGGCTTAACCGAACTCTTCTTTTCAACGAGCTTCCCAGTGCCTTTCTCGAAGACAAAATGACTGCGACTAGTCGATTTCGGGGGCTTGAACGCGCCAAGAGCCTTGATGAACACCCGTTGTGGATCAGAGAGAAGGGGGAATGGTAATTCTTTCTGTTGTTGATGAATGGGATATTTCAGGATATTTGAAGCTTGCCGGACCGCAACATAGAACGAACCTTTAATTGCCATCTGGCCTGAGCCGTAGAGGTATCCGCACTGACGCAGTACACAGCGTACTTGACCTCTGTGAATTCAGAATAAGAGTCTCTGAACGCGCATGCTTGTGTGGTGCATCCCGCTGAGCACGACCCGAATCAGCTGGAAACACGGTATTGCCGGAGCAATGTCAAACCAAAAAAGATGCTTACGCGTATCAGCCTTGGGTACAAGGAAAAAAACGACACCCTGTTCAGGTGTCGCCAAGTCTTTGACGCGAACGTCATCCCCTTTTTCATTCTTGAGTGTGATATCGGGCAGCACGTCGCCAACTTGGAGCTCTGGTTCTTCGGGCGGAGGCGATTCCTCCGCTAATTCGTCGCCTTCTTTCTCTTCTGCCGGAGGGACAGCATTATTTTTCTGGTCCTCTTCCATGGCCCCAGTATCAGCGCCCTCAGCGGGAGGCTCAGCTCCCTCCGTCTCGTCCGATTTGACCTAAGAACCAGAAAGGGGAACCGCTTATCAGTTGGAAGACTAGGGATAGCGACAGCAAGTGACGCGCCGTCCACACATACATACCTTCTTGGAAGCTGGTTCTTCATTTTTCTCATCTGC
This sequence comes from Hydnum rufescens UP504, assembly GCA_014904985.1. Classification (NCBI taxonomy): domain Eukaryota; kingdom Fungi; phylum Basidiomycota; class Agaricomycetes; order Cantharellales; family Hydnaceae; genus Hydnum; species Hydnum rufescens. The sequence continues at coordinate 138,460 of MU129057.1, forward strand.
AGCTTCTTGCGCACGCTTTTTGGAAGCAGCCTTACTCGCTGTTTTCTTCTTGGGGGGCGCGACAGGAGTAGGGTTCGAGGCTATGCGTGAACTCCTGCGGGAGCCGTCGGTGGGGCTACAGTTTTCTTGGGTGGCATCGGGCGGCGTGATGGGCAGCTCGAGTTTCACAGAGGGCAGGGCACAATGGAAATGTTGGAGAAATGTTTCACAGCGCGACACGGTATTCCCCGAAAATAAACAGCACGTGTCATGTTGAGGAGCCTAAACAAATAAATATTAACAGCACACAACACACCACCACACCGAATAGGCAGCATCCATGTATCCATTGAGACAAAACAAAAAACTGAGGTACATCTACGGTGGATTCTCCTGTCGTATAAGATCGTCGCTCCGCCGAACGTCGTCACCTTCCAGCCTTGGGCGTGGACGTTCCAGCTGGGCCTCAAGGAGCTGCCGGGCACGCAGTCAGTGTTGAACTCTAACGGGACTAAGAAAGACAAAGCACCTCGCGCTTAAGCTCCTCGCTGCTAATGTCGACCCCCCCTTCCTCGAGCTCCTCCGGACGCAGCAGGACGTTCCCACGACGAAAGATTTCGCCCTCTTCTTCTACCCAGCTCTTGCTAAGAATCGTAGGTGACGGATCTGAAGTCAGATGCTCGTCCTCCTCAGGCTCATCGGTAAGAACATGAGGGGGACCTCGACTCCCTGCAGACCCACTGTCCTCGTCATCAGAGTCCATGATCGAGAACGATGGGCTGAGCAGGATCTCAGTCTTCTCCGTCGCCTTCTCCTTCCCTTTGGAAGTGCGGCGATGCACCCCAGGGCGCTCTGAGCCATATGGCGCATGTCCTGTTTTCTGTAATGCAAGATTAACACCCCTGACAAGGGACACTGCCCGTAACACTCACTAGATCCTTGATGAGGCTCATCAGCCGATCATTAAGTTCTAAAAGTTCCTCCAAGCGAGCTGGGTCTTTTTCCACTTGCACCATCTCGACTACCACGCTGACCAACACCTGCCCTCGCTCAAGGAGAGGCTCGGTTTCGATATCAGCTGGTGCACTATGTGCTTCGCGAAGCTACAAAACGGGGGGGAAGAGGGGAATAGTCGATACACACCAGTCCACGATCACACCCACGCGAGCGGAACTCACCAAATCCCGAGCAGCCTTCATGATTTCCTCGGGTGTCTTATTCCATATTTCCAACTTCTGCCTATTACCAAGTTTCCCCATCGCCTGTCTCTCCTGCCCCACGCGCTCCCGCTCGACGTCCTGTTTGACACCGCGGGCTAGTTCGCTCCGTTCAATGAGAACCCACACTCCCCCGCGCGCGCTGCTGCCAAAAAGTAGATCCAGGTCCTCAGACATCGACAACGAAGAACTTCCGCGCTCTTCTCCTGGTACTCCTGCCTCGGAATGCATATCGGCAAAGAGTGTCGATGTATCACTACCAGTACCAGCCCGGGGAAGCGCACCAGCAACCAGCTCGGTATTCCGCACGCAGCAGCGGAGTATCTCTCGGCTCAGGCGGGCCATCTCTGAGTCATTCGGCGGGACATTCACGTCTAAACATCGCATTACAGCGATTCACCTTGAGCCCGACGCTAAGAGCCATCACGCCTGCGATATCCAGAGGATTGTGTGTGAGATCGAGGTGCAGGAGCCGGCGTGCATCAGGAAGGAACTCCGCCAGTGCGATTGCACCGTCAGAGTTGAGTCCAGTGGATGAGAGCGAAAGCCGTTTTAGCGCGGTATTGATCGTGAATGCAGTTCTGATGGCCGTGACCTACACATCACATTCAGCGATACAGCATCCTCCGGAGGAGAATAATCGATGTCACTGACCCCTTCCAGCGACGGCCCACAACAAGGATTCCCACTCATGTCCAGGTCTCCAGAGTTGAGTTGTATTTCTGTGGTATTGCGTATCACTGTACTTTCCCCTTGGGAGGACTGGGAAATTCGTACTCACCAACGCCTCAGCAATGGCCACGAAACCACCCACTTCAACCCGGTTATCAGCGAGATTGAGCACCTTCAAGGTCCGATTGCGCTTCAGGACCTGGGCAATGTAAGACACCCCAGCCTAAGATCGCACAACACAAGGGTCAATCACATTGTTTCCAGGCGCCAAAAGACACTGACCCGAAGATCATTCCCCCGCAAATCCAACGTCTGCAAGGCCCCTAAGCGAGGGAGCGTGTCCAAACTACGTACTTTATCTAGCAAAGCTGCTGAATGGCCGTCAAGGGTTCCAACGCCTCCTGGTGAAATCGTATCTGATGACGCCCTCCTAAACCTACTTGACGAACCGTTCACAGCGGTGGTAAAATTCCCACCAGTGACGACAGATGATACAGGATGCCGTGTCGTGATCCCACCTGTCCGCGATGATGTGAAGGTCGGCACATCGCTCGCATTCGGGTGCGAGTTGCGGCTGTCACGATACGTTGACGGAGGGGTCGATGGAACAGACATCGGCGTCAAAGGCGCAGAGACAGGAGGAGGAACCATGTTTCGCTTGGAGCGCGGTATGTAAGGAGTGTATGTGGTTTGTGGTGCAGGTGAAACATCAGCGCTGCCGGTGCTAGTGAAGCCTGTGCCACCAGGGTGGCGTGGAGAGGGTGTGAATGAACCCAGGGGGTTGATGCGGAGTTGAGATCGAGCCGAAGGCGTAGCCGGCGTCACAGAGGACGCCTGTGATGCAGCTCCTGGAAGGGGTAAGGATGAAAGACCAGGGGCAGGGGGTAGGTGCGCCCCTGGTGATCGTGTAAAATAGGGTGAAGTAGGAGTACTGGGGCTAGAGGATGAATGACGAGATAATGTCGAAGTGGTTGGTGCTGGGGCAGGCACAGAATCCGGGTAATCCTTAATCATAAGGGCCAGTGAAACTGCCCCCGCCTGTCCGATTCGGTTAGATCGAAGGGAAAGATGTTGAATAGAGGATGTACGTATGGCGTGAGCTGTCAACGATAGGCATCAACCAATGGGGACATTGTGAGAATATGAAGGGGGTGAGACGTACCAAGCGCCTCCAAGGCGCCTCCTCTTAGTTGGCATTCATCCATGCGGAGGCTCAGAAGGTCCACTTTCTCGGGTAAAGCATTTGGGCCCTTCAGGGACAGTTCGGAGCGAAGAGGGAATTGCGGGGATGATGGAGAAAGTATTGGTGATGTGGGGGCGAAAACACCTGGTTGCGATATTCCAGAGGGGGTCGTTGATTCGCCAAATTGGGCATTAGACGTCACGGGAGAGTTGTGGGAAGTCGATTCAGAAGGTGGCGCCGGCTGCAATGCGGACACGATGTATTCTATTGAGCGTTTGTCCAATGGGGTTTGCGAGATATCCAAGAATTCTAACGTGTCACTCTATGTATTCGGGCGGATCAGTGGCACCCGGTTGACCCATACTAATCACTTCACACACCCTAGACACATAGACTCCAAGGAGACGAAAAGCCGGGGCTTTCAACCGCTTATTAGACGAAAGAGAGAGGTATGGTAGCGAGTCGGGTATTAATAGTGCATGAAGTAGCGGTTTGAGACTCTGGGAACCAGAAGCATGGGAAAGGTCAGACAGACGTAAATGAGGAAAGGGATATGTATCGCACAGACTCGTCCAGATCGCAGTCCCGAAGAATGAGTTTGCGCAAACCCCACTCTAGTGCGAACACATCCGCCAGCGCAGCTGACGCATCGAAGGAGAGCTTGACCGAGGTCAAGTCTAAGGTACGTGGTGCAATCAAGTTTGCTTGCTGGAGAGGAATCAATAGGATGAAGAAAGAAGTGAAAGTAAAGACTTACTCGAAACGCGCCTACCACACCTCCTATCACATTCTCATCTCGCAATCTGCAGCATTCACGATAGAATTCCTCGACGCGACCCAAACTCCACGCCCCAGCACCTTCCTCCTTCTCCTTATCCCGCAGCTCCCGTGCCTTATCGTCAATTTCACGCCTAGCTTCCGTAAGCTCGGCACTCGAGGGAGCAGCTTGAGATGAAATAGGATAAACCGTGCTCAGATGTGGAAGAATGAAATGGGCGCGCTTAAGAGGCGATTGCATCGGCGGCGGCGAGCTGTCGTCGAATGGAACAGCAGACGGGAGCAAGTGACCAACACCTCCACCCTTGAAGGAGCTCGCGGAAGTAGAGTGCAAGCTGGTCCCTCCAGAGCCAGAGTTGGATGAGCTTGGAATAAACTTTGACAGAGACCCAGGCAAGATGTCACGAGTGAAACCAGTAAGGTTGAAAAATGAACGTGTCGGGGGTGGGGGCGCTTCAGGATAGATTTACGGGGCACCGAATGTGCCCAGGGACGGGGAGGAACGTATGCAATAGGCGAGGTTGACGTTGACGCTTGGGTTCAGTGGATTCCATCATAAGTCCTGAGCCCCAGTTGTAAATTCGCTTCCTGGAGAGGAGACAACCGCCACTGGTGCCTTCTCAATCTGCCTCACCACCTGGGCAGTCGGACGTGAAGAAAAATAAACGGCAAGCCTCTTCTGGTAGTCGGAATGTGCCTTTGCCTTTCCGGCCATGTCCTGGTACATTATTGCGGCTGAATACTGGGTTACTCAGAGGACCTCTGCATATCTTCTCCCAATGGCTATCTACCCTGCTCTATCTAATGCTGCATGCAGATGGTGTCGCTGTAGCGAGGCACCGTCGCTGTGACACGTGGATGGGCCAGGGAAGTTAGTCCACGACTGCGGCGCCTGATATTCGTCTCTACGCCTCCACCCAGCCGACATATAGCCTGGGAAATAGTCATCTGATCAGCTATTCGAGGTTTCTACCATGGTAACTGCCATCTGAAGATGGGTTTCACGGCAGGATGTACACCCCTTTTCTTTCAGTTATGCATGGTCTCTGTCTAGGTTCTCAGGTGTCCCCATTACTATGGATGTACATCCTTGGTGCTTCGTCACTGACCACCCTTTCTTTACCTAGATGGCTATGGTTCGCTTTTCCCTAGTACATAAATGGTACCTGACCCACGACCCCGTCGATGAGCTGCATACTGGTCTTATTGGCTGCTCAATGATTGTATAGGTGCATGCGCAGGGATATCCTGTGTTTATCTCGTTTCTAGTCGCAACTTTGCCTGTGTTTAAGGTCCTCGCCACAAGGCGGTAGACCTGAGATACCGCATCCACAAGAATTGCCTTGAATTGCCGGTATGTTTGATTGTTAGAGGCGTTCAATGCGATAGAGGCGGTTTTCTCGACCGCCGAATAATGCATGAGGAGAATTCTTCCAAGGGTTGAGTCCCTTGCACAAGGGATGCTTAGAGACTGGTAATTGAGCGTAAATTTCTCGAACGACGTTCGGAAGGCAGTATGGCGACTCGAGGTTCCTGTTCGCGGGGAAAAGTTTATCAGCAAGTGTGAGCTGGATATTCACGCCCGAGAGATCAGGCATTTCGACCGGTTTCTGGGTGGAACGGAAGTGGTTGAAACACAATCCAGACCGTCACCCACCACCACGACTCAAGATCGTGCAAGTGGTTGTGGCGGAGTTGTATAATGGCGGCATATCGACCCTCTCAACCTCCTCCGTATACTCTTTTATCGCATTATACAATAGAGAAGCCCTTGTTGGAGGCCTAAATAAGTACTTGCCCAAGATACTTCAATTGACATGAATGCATTAGTGCCCTTTAATGAATGATCAATATTTCTCCGCAGGACAATGAATATAGATTCCGCTTGCCATCCCTATGTCTTGACTCGTAGTATCACCAATTTTCCTGGCGTATTCGGCCAGTTTGGCTGTGCTGTTGCATGAGAGAATATTTCCTAAGCTAACATCGCGATGCACCCAGCCTGCACATCGCAGAAACTCTAGGGCTGTACCGCCAGAAGTCTCAGGTTACAGTAGTGGATGAGGAAATGAGAACATACCAGTGAAAATTCCAGCAAGAACCTCTACAACTTCAGTGAGGCTCATGAGGCAATTGATGGTCTCACCTTACTCTGAAAACGATATGATGGTGTGTCTTGTGAAAGTACTTCATCTTTGGCTTTGGAATATGAAGGTGGGCATGAAGGCCTTCAGCACCACAAGGGATTGGGGCTTCTGAGTCCAAATGGCATCACTGCTGCAATGTAAAGACACTATCTGGGGTAGGCTCCAATCCATGCAGAAGGCCACATTGAGTATCATCACAGACACCTGACTTGGCCCAAACATCTCATGACAGACAGTAGTCAGAAAATGCTTTTTCACATTGGAGTTTGCTTATCATGCAAGTGAGCAAAAATTTCACCCTCCCTCAAATGGTCATGATCGATCCACGTGTCCTTCAGGACCACAACTAGACCGTTCTCCCCACCATTCTCCTCGATTTCTATTGCTTCAAAAATGCGAGTCCCTCGACCCCGCGGTGGCTCAGCACCAAGCAACGATATCATCTTCTGAGTACGAAATCACCTCGCCTTCGAATTATCATGCAGATGAACAGTGATGATGAACTGCATCGGGTCTTCTGAGGTGCGCTGTATGGTGGGATCAAAGCTGAGTGATGCCTTGTCCGCAAAGGCAAATGCGGCAACTCATCAGAATCACGATGCCACAGCTCTGAGCCTGAGTCAGACTCAGCATCTGTGTCCAGACTCGAAGGCATGCTGACACTCGGTCCTATAAGAACTCGACAAGCAGCCTTGGACTCTAATAATAGCTCAGTGTACTGGATACCACAAATCTAGATTCAAACATACACACAGCAATAAAATCGAACGCTTCGCTGATGATAACTGAGGAGCGGCAGCAGAACCAGAGTCTCATCGTGGCGTTTTCGATGGTTATGCCGAATGTGGCTTGGTGGCAAGGGTCGTTCCACATGACATGTTGCATACTCCACAAACACAAAGACGTACGGACGTCCTAAAGGAGGAGGTGAGCACAGAAAGTAGCTCAGAATTCCGGATGAGTACTGACGTCGTCTGATTGCCGAGCGCTGTCGTTCCGCTTGTACTCGCACGAGAGGACCACGTCAGCCCAAGATATGGCTCCCGCATCCGATCTGTCTTTGAGCAACAGATAGCCATCGGTTCTGGTGTCATCATACCTATCACTCGATCTCGGGGCCGTGGATGGGTTCTGCAAGATATTTGTCAAGCAATCCGCGTGCTAAGCTTGGAATTCAAATTCATGATTATTGCATGGATGACTTTCTCGAAGGTAGGTGTCATTGGTTTAAACATCGTGTCGTCCCCACCAAGTTGATCTTTAGGCTCTTTTTCAAATGCAAGCCATCGTCCCGGGGCAGTAAGGATGTCACAAGCCGTTGACTTGAGCATTTCCATTGTGGCCTCAAGATCGAAATCAGGCTGAGACGATTGTAGGAAATGCATGAAATCCCGGAGAGAGACCTCAGGGATGTCCGACCCCAGAGCACGGTCAATCTAGCATCTTCAAAGAGCGAACTTTTGGAAGAGTGATCGGAATGGAGGCTCTTCATAACAAGTGGAGACTCAGCCCGAGTAGGGACTGCTGGTGAGCACGCAATTCTGTAGTGTTTTGGTAACTCGGGATGCAGTGGCTCAAGTCACTCCGGAGTCAGGGATCAGGTACAGTAACGATGCAACAACTCCAGATTCTCCAGGTGGTTTCTGGCAACGCTTTCACAGAGTCTCGCAGACAATCCGCGCGCTGTCTCAGTGCCGCAATTCGCCGAGAAGTGAATTGCCATAACGGGACGCGGAATGTCTTCTATCTGGGTGCAAATATAAAAAGAGTGCTTTCACCTGCCTTCAACTGGACTTCTGCTAATCGAGTGGATTCTCTTTAACAGTACAGCAAAAAACAATAGTTGTGAAACCAAAGGGCAAGCAGCTTGATCAATCAGCCGTAAACACATGTGTACAAGTACGGGTTTCCTACTCACTCCAAGCCTTCGTTCTCAGACACTATCCCCTGGTACGGTCGACGTGCGATTTGCGAAGCCTCTGTCCCGACATACTACCGATGGGATTGTTCACTTGGGTAATTACTTGACCTAGAGAGTCTGGAAATTATGGATGGGCCAGGAACGAACGATTTGTTTTGAAGCCAAGGTGGAGCTGCCGCTGTTCCTCATCCCGCAATTGTGTTGGCCTCCAGGCTAGCGCCGCAATCACCAATCTGAATCATGGTGGTGCGACATGTTAGAATGTATTTCATCTCGCTTTCCACGCAATGCCAAGTTGGATGATGATTGGATTTTATTCATGTATGCTATCAACCGTAAGGGCGCGCTTCACGAAGAACAATCGGTTGGGAAACGAATGCTGCCATGTCCTCATGATCCTTCTGGATCCGTAAGCGCAAATTGTGTGCCACCTTGCAGTCCGTTTCATCACGCACTGGTCTTTGGTGCAGCAACGCAACTAATGCAATAGGATATGAGGTCACAGTAGCTAGCTAGCATTGAGAGTGCCTAAATAGCTCAGTTGGGAGAGCGCTACACTGAAGATGTATAGGTCCCCTGTTCAAGCCAGGGTTTGGGCAGCCGTATTTTTTTTTGTTTTCTAAATGGGCCGGGCCGCGCAGCATTTCCGTAGTGACCAATCGTGAACCCCACGGATGCATTTCTTGATTTTTGCTAGGGAAGCCCTGTTGTTGTGATACTGTAGCTTCCGATGAGAGATTTCCATCGCTGCATTCTATCAGCGCATGTAAAGTAACATGCCTCAGTGGCCCGAAGAGTCCGGCGCGAAATGTACTGCAAGCAGCAGAGAAAGGGGAGAGAAACTAGACGGAAATCGGATAAACGTGGAATATAAAGCGCAAGTAGGCAGTTTGCTCGTGCTGAATGTTCTTCTTATTAAGCTCCGGAAACAGGGCACTCTAGAGTTGGAGACCAATGTGTCGTCGGGAATTCATCACCCCTTCTTGGAGAGTGATTACGAGTGGTGAAAAAATCGAATAAAGTTTCCAAGGACAGTGGCTCGATTCTGGCAAATGGAACGAAGACGTGCACTCACGCTTCTTCTTCCCTCCCTCCGGAAGGGGGAGGAATGGCCCCCTAAGAGTCCCTATGGTGACAAATATTGCAACCAGCAGCTCAAAGCTCCACTGGTTCTCATCTCCGACCGCATTCTTCTTGTCCCGCCGTATGGTCACTTCAAGCATTATGATGCCATAGATGCTCGCGATAAGGCGTCCCAAAATACCCCGTGCAGAAGACGTCCGGAAGACGACCCGATCTGATGCGGTGGATATGGTGGATAAGTCTCTGAGAAGAAGGGTTCGCTGAAGGCTCCCGCGGTGCGAGGATATTCAAAGGACTTCTTGGGCTTTGAAACCCAGCGCTAGATGGAGTAAGGGACGGAGTGACCCCCTGCTCAAGGCATTCGTCTCATCATTCACAATGGCCATAGAATGGTGTACCGTACGCTCATGATACGCTTTCCAGTCATCGGTGAGGCTCCAGACAAAGAAGTGGTAAATTATCGGGAAGCAGAACATAGAAAATAATGCCACGGCTGAAACCGCGACGAAAGACCATCGTAGCCATCCGATGGTCGCCTGGACATCGAAGAAGAGGATCACATATATGGTCGCGCCATTGCACACATCCGGTGAGCGGGGTGTAGGGGCTGTTGCTCATACATACACTCTCCAGCAGAGCGGAAGTGTGAATCTTATTCAGGTCCATTAAACAACCGCTGTTATCAAACACTGGCACTTCAAAGTTAGGGGTGTCACTAGTCCAGTACAGAATGAACCGAACTGCGGTTTTTTGATAGAACTCAGTACGATTGGTGGCGATACCAAAGAAATGAAGCATGTGTGATGATGATGCCGTGGTAAAGCCCCTCCCGGCTGTTCTGATCAACCCTGTGATCTGGAGGGTGGATTAGAGACCGAGGCGGACGAAGGACGGTGCGCACAGACCAGTGAGGCTAACACGTTGGGGCTTACAGGAGTCAGGAGCTCCCGACGAAGACTCCTCGATGTTAGGGACAAGGAGGCAATGAGGGTAGTGATGTATATCGGGGGAGGGGGGCGAATTTCCGAGCCCGCCACGTCCGGAGTAGCAGGATCAGTGCAATTTCTCCCGGTAACGTTCTTGCAGCCCTTTGCAAAAATAGACAGGCCACATGCACGAGCACGATTTATGGACTCGAGGAAACAATCAGTCGCCAATCAAATGGGAAGACCACATGCCATGTTAGCATGTTAAGATTATACGCAGGGTAGAAGTCGCAAGTTGCAAGTCAAGGAAGTCCAGGCAGAAGCAGATATTGGGCCGCCTTTTTGTTTGTCGGTGTCGTTCGAGGCAAAAGAAGAGAGGGATGCCGTGAACACACAGGGTCCACGAAAGCATCACGTTAGAATTTTGAACGCCGAGCTTGGATGTCTCGGAAGGCGCGGCTGGTTGTGAGAGCATCTAAGTCAAAACTGACACCTTTCAAGCAGTCATGACAAAAAAGCGGGGGTAAAAAGTTCCCATTTACTGACTAACCCTTGTGCTGCATGAAGTAGGAGAACTCTGGGGAGAAGTATAGATACACCTCAGTGATTTATATATATATGGATCTTGAGTTCAAGGTGTTCGTCCACCAGAAAAGGGCGGGGTGACCGCCAGACCATGCGCACAGCTTATACAGCAACGGCATCAGATGGAAAGCCCGACCGGAAGTGCCTGAAGTGGGGAATGAGCCATTCCAGTAATATTGATCTCCGAGGCATGAATGACAGCGGCCAATCCCGCTATCAGGTTTGGTCGCCAAGTGTTCGTCCTGGTCACAATTTTGTCAAACCCCGATTCATTATGCCTCTTGTAGATTCTCCAGTGCATCCTCATACCATGGATCGCCTAAAAGTGCACGCTACTGATGACTACGTGCGCGTCCTAGATCTAGAGAGCACCAGGATTTTAATCTACTGAAACGATTTCCCTCAGTTCGTACATGCCGTTGATCCATTCAGTGCCCCTGATGGTTTCTTCCTATCACTTTTGAGGGCAGTGCTTGCAACTGCCCTATTCCGTTGTTGGGTGAGTTCTACGACACCATGTTGACACGTGCATGATCCTGACGGCGTTTCGCGGCTAGCCTGTGATACTGTTCTTCACTGCCTGGGCCGCTGCCATTTGCGCAATTGCGTCCAAAGGCAGAGATGTAGTCATCCAGCCAACTCTACTGACTGTGTACGTTGACTCTTTGCCCTGAGGAAACAATTTTCCAACTGGTTCATTTCACCCGCACACAGGCTTGGTACGGTTCTTGGTTTTGTCATTTCCTATCGAACGTCATCTTCCTTTGAACGGTATAATGAGGGACGGAGACTATGGGCCTCTGTTATTTTCGGCTCGAGAACTCTTTCGCGATACATTTGGTTTCATGTCCCGGTTCGTTTGTGAATCCAATATCGAGTGACCCACGGCAAAGGCTATTGACATGTCTCATCCTCACCATCGCTACTGCAGGATAGGTGGGCTGATGGGCCCGACCATGAGCTTAACGAAACGGAAAAGAAGGGAAGATCACTTGTTGAGAAGAAAACTGTTATTAATCTTATTGAGGGTTTTGCGTAAGCCATTCAGTTTCTTTGTGCATCCCATGGGTCACCCGCCTCTTACGTTTCTCTCTATAGTGTTGCTGTAAAGGTCCAATTGCAACGTCCGTTAGTCTAAAGAGACGGGTATCGTACTTATCATTGAATTCCATAGCATTATCTTCGTGGAGAAGACGGGATTTATTACGAAGGTACATTCCTGTTCTATTCGGAGGACATTTTCTGCGGCGAGCTGAGAATACAATACGTAGACCTCTATCACCTGGTCAAGTACCTTCCACCTTATGCCCTTCCAAGAGGGATGCCTCCACCGCCCTCACCAAGGCATTCCGTTTCATCGGACAGAGAGCGAAGCGTTGGCGACCTGGAATCTCAGTCGCCGAATGCTCTGTCTCCCAATGAGGCGCGTCGGAGGGGACCGATGTTGGCTCCCCTCCGATCAGAGTTTTCACCCAAGGCAGCCCCGAAAAAGGCGATAATAAATGGGGGATGTGGCTCCGCACCTGTTACCTTCTCGCACCCCCCCTAAATCCACCCTGTATGATGTATTCCCTATTTCACTCATTGGGAAGCTTCTAGCCAAACGGGGCGTAGAAGTCTCGGGCAAGGCGCGCGCGCGAGCTCGCGCTCGGAAAGGCATTACCAGTCATAACATTCCGTTAGAGATCACTCTCTACATCGTGCGTTTTATTGTTTTCATGTGGTCGATAGTGATCACCTACTGTCCTTACCAATTGAACTGTTTTTCAGAGCTCATATATTTCCACTCTGCAATCTCGCAAACACCTTGATGTGCCTACTATAAGTACGCGATAATTGAGCCGTCGGGGTACCTCAGCACACCTGACCCATCATTCTCTGTACATCCAGCGAACCTGCTCAATGCCATTAATATAATGGGGGATGCTCTCACTGGGCTCGAACGAGTTTTAACCACCCCCATCCCATTTTCGTATGTATTTTATCTCGTCCTATCATTTCTTTCTTGCAGACTGACAGTGGGATTGCAGATATTCCGTCCATTTGTGGTCAACTACCTGCCTCTATTGCTTCGTCTTGGTATGTCTAATTGTGCGTGACTCCCTCGAGGCATCGAATGACTTTTCTCCCAGCCATTCCAACTGTGGGTCCGTTAAAATGGGTTACCATCCCGGCCACCTTTGTTGCGGTGCGTGGTCATGTGGTCATTCCCTGTGCAGCCATTGAATGAAGCATTACTTGAATTCAACTCGTTAGTCATTTATCTACTTTGGATTCTTGGCCGCTGGCGAAGAGATAGAGAGTGCGTCTGCGATCTTGCACTTTTTTTAACCTTTAGACTGACCAAGATGATGTTCTAGATCCGTTTGGTATGTGTTTATCACAGGGACGTCGCGCATTGCACTGGGACTCACTGTATCGTGACTGTACTTTCTGTAGGATATGACAAGGTCTGCTCCATCGGTATTCCTACTACATTCCTTTCTCCCGTAATTGATGGACCTGAATTTCAGAACGACCTCAACCTCGACCACTTCACCCAAAACATCATCCGCCTCGAGCTCAACAGCCTTACAGCACGCGCAATGCCAGACATCCACAACTGGGCCTTTTCTCCCGCGAACAACCATCTCTTTGGCTCGGAGTTCTCCGATGCGGCTCCCGAAGAGTGGGTACGTCGTGGTCCGGACGCAATAGCCGATATCTTAATGAAAGAGACTGGACCTATGAGCGCAAGCTCTTGAGTGCTTTCCAAGCCCCCAATCTTATCACCACGTTTCCCTTTCCTTTATGCCCCATGCTTGCGCTGTTCTATCTGGATGCTTCCTTATGGTGTACATTGATCTTGAGATCATGGGTAAATCATCCTACTGGTCCAGGAGAAATAGCCCCTCAGTCTCGAAGATGTCATCCCTTGAATAGGAGCCCTTGCCTAAAATTTGTGCCCCATCTGTTGTTCATATTTCTCACTGGGAAAGACCCGGAATACATTAACAAGCTTGGAGGATTTCTCTTTCCAGAATTGCGACTCAATGATGCATGATTCATTCAGATTCAGTTCACCCTCCCCTCAAAAAGTCTTTTTGGGGTTCATTTGAGGGTTGAGCATGACTAATACTAATACACAACAAAACCTCCACTTGCAGTAGCCCCACTCAATTCTGCTCACCTCACCTCAACTTCTTTTATTTTTAACTTTTGTTGCCATGTGAAATAAAAAGTTGAGCCATTTTTGTGAGACGAACTTTTCATGTCTCACCTCAATGACTAATCTTTTAGCATCCGGCCCCCTGAAACTCTGAATGATTTGCATTATAGATCTGGGTCCTGTGACACCAGGGGCTGACACATCAGTTGGAAGTGGAATACATGTCTACTCATTTCTAGACCCAACTTTTCTAGTTTTAGGTCTGGGAAATCTTATAGCCATGCCAAGACTTGCAACAAAAGTTATTTGTTGAGGTGAGGTGAGCAGAATTGAGCAGGGCTAGTAATGCCCAGAAGAAATAAGGGAATGTTTAAGAACTCTTCCTCCCCATTGAAATTTGGGACACTCCTGTATTGCAGAGCATGCTGTGGATTCACTGCAGCAGCAGCTTCACCAGGATGGCACCATGTGCCTCCCTGGTGACAGTGACATAGTGGAATGCCGGACCTGTGGAAGAAACGAATCAACCTGGGTGTGTTGGTAATGCTGCTCTGTGAGGCTATCTACATGTCAATGGATGAGAGAGATGGAAATCAAATTGAACAAGCGGGGGAGTGACCTATCAATGAGCCTACTGTACTATTTTGACCAACTGTTCAGGCACCATGCATGTGACTTGTGACAGAATTATGTAATTCAAGCTGAGGACAGTTCATTGGTCTCTGTGACATGTGACACATGTCAGTTCAGTTCACGGAGGTCCCTGGTTTAGCCTACAGAGGGCCGGTCCAGCTTCCTGGTCACTGATTGGACAGCTGCATTGGATCAATAATATGGGTGGAGGAATTTTTTTAACCCCCACTCTTGAATCCATTTTCCATCTGGCATACCATGGACCCATTCACAGCCTTGCAATTCTCAGTGGATAAAAACAGCCACTCCTATATCATACTTAGGGGTCCCAGCTGACCTCATTGGCAGCTTTTTTCCAGCTCATAATATTAGCATTACCAAGTTTATTAATTTCAATCTCCTCCCTCTTCCAGTGTTGAATACAAACATGCATATTCATGTGGACTTCAGTACTAAGGCAGCTGTGGATGATCAGCTCTCCAACACACTCCTGTGAGTGATGCAGCATCCCCCTTGCTGTGTCATGGAACAAATTATCAAGATGCCAGTTCCCACAAATGCATCCTCAATCATAGTCAGCAATGTTTATCTACCCCTCTGGCTTGTCAATGTATGGAAAGCCTGGCTGTGGGTCCATGACTTACATATCCTCTGGGCAACGGCCATTGAATGGGTAGCTGACCATGAAAACGAGATATCAGCAGCACATGTCCACACAGTTCAAACTGCCCTTGACAAACTCATATGGGCACACAAGATCCATGGCTTCTGTGACTCCACTGCAGGTGTAGGCGCATTGACTCATTACCTGTCACCAAACTGCCTGGCCACAACAGACATGGACCACTATCGGGAGCTTCTCCATGAGGAGCTGGACAAGTATGGTGAAGGAGACTTGGAGCATGTCCAGCTTGTATCCCCTGACTATGTCAATCGCATCATTCAGGCCTGTGCCTCACCAGAGATCTATTGGAGCAGGAATTATCGCTATATCAGGGAAATGGGCCTGAAACTCAATGGTCAGATCACATTGTACTTTGCTGGAGTAATGAATGTCAATAACAGCCACTGGGTGGCATTCATTATTGATGCGAAGAGCCATACCATCAATATTGGGGACTCACAGCTGCCATGTACTGTGTCCAACAGGGGTCTTCCAGATCAGTGGCATCATTATCTGGAGAAACCTATCTGTGCATTTCAGTTCTGGCTCCAACAGTCGGACAAGGCAGCAAAGTGCCCAGGTACAGCATACACATATGGAAATCTCCCAATCACACAGCAATGTGATGGATCGTCCTGTGGGATTTTTGCGCAGAATGCCCTTGCTGCATACTTTTTCCCAACACTGACACTGGTTGCTCCCTAGTTCAAGCACAGCATGTCCCCAGGTTGACATGTTCTTAGCAGTAATCTATAGGCATTGGGAAGCTGTAAGTAAAATGTCCCATAATCAAAATATCAGCTGCTGATTAAGAATTCAGATGCGAAATGAGAGTGTGGCATCTCCGCTGCTCTTACCAGAACCCAAGGACTCATCATCTCCCTTGTCGCTGTCATCTCCACCATGTGCATCATCCCCCTCATGTCTGTTACCTCCCTCACATCCATTGTCTCTTTCACCCCTTCATCCCCTTTGCCCCAACCACTCGCTGATAGTGTGGCACCATGAACCAAATTATCTACGCAAGTGGACCCTTCCATGGATGATGGGGTCCTCAAATACTTCAAGAGAATCTCACATGAAGAATATCTTGATCAAATTCATGAGGAGCAGATCAGAGAGAGATAGAATCGTATTCTGACCCGGACCTTGCCTTTGCTGTTGGCTATCTTAGTCGACATGCATCCACCCCCGGAACCCGAGCATTTGACTGCTCTGAAACGGATCTACCGTTCCTGTGAAGACTGCCGCAGCGAGCCTAACTTTTGACGCTCAAAGTCAGACATACTGCACGGATTCACTGACTCAGATTGGGCAGGAGACCCCGCAGATCGCCGTTCAATCACAGGAACACTGTGGCTGCTCTGTGGTGCTCCCGTTGGCTGGACTTCCCTGCAAACAGTCAAGTGTCGTTATTTCAAGCACCGAAGCAGAGTACATAGCGGCAACGCAGGTGCACGTGACGCAATCTGGTTCCGGAACCTCCTCAGCGACTTGGGCCACCCAAGTATAAGTCCGACTACCATTCACATCGATAATCAGTCGGCAATTGCCATTGCGCAGAACGAAAGGTTCTCGGAGCGGACGAAGCATTTCGAAGTCGCCATCACTTTGTTCGCGAAAAGCTTGAGGATGGAATTATTTCTCTCGAGTACATCCCTACCGATAAACAGCCGGCAGACATTCTCACCAAACCTCTTGCTGCCGACAATTCCGCACATTCACGGACATGATGGTTTCAATGGAATCCGCTAGCCTTGAGTGGGCGTGTCGGTAATCAAAACTCGCGGACACTTCCGTATATAGTAATTACCCCTATTTCTTTTCTGTCCTCACTGCGACTATAGTATAGTTTCTCGGTAACTATCCGACTCTCCTCAAGTTCTCCATAACGAGACCTGAGGTGAGCCGTGCTTCTCCATACATTTCCCTTACATATTCTCATTCG